>JAUMHQ010000059.1:27825777-27841787 GCA_032361165.1 Enteromius paludinosus
GATTGCTATCAAACAGCACACCTACAGTAGGTTCCTAACTGATGAAGAAGAACTGACAGAGCAGCCATCAAGTGTTAAGCAGTGTTCTAGATTATTACATCTGGGGTTTTTAGGTCCGATAATTAACACCTGTTTTTTTCAGAATTGAAGAGTAAGAAGTTACTTGTCATCCAGTTTTTTATATTTTGTAATTGTTGCATTGAGCTGAAAGCAGCATTTTTTTTCTCTGTCAGGAGACTCATCTCCACATGATCTGTGTCATCATGTTAAACCACAGATTAAAGTCATGTTTGAGTTTATGAACAAATAAAGATGTTCTCTTAATATCACAGGATAATCCCACAATCTCTGTTTGTCTCTCACCTACTGACCCACTCAGAGATGATCCCAAATCCTGCTTCTACAAACACACATTGATAGAGAGTAATATATGGTTGCATAGATGAATGCACTTGAATGTGTCTGGAAAATTCATGGTGAATATTAGAATTATTAATATTAAATATAAAGTACTTGCTCCTTGATATGCATGCTGAAAAACAAGTTAAAAATACAGTTTAATTAGTATGACTTTCGATAGTAAAAAGTTTTTACTTTTTACATTTAATACTTAATTACACAACAAAAAAGTATTCATTTTAACGTAAGCCATTTGGAAAGCAGCTAAAAAAGTGCTTTGACTGAGCCAGAAAGGGATAGGAAGTGTGTGTTATTTCACATAAAATCCAAATCCAGAGACCACACAGGTTTTTTTTTCGTTTTGTGACAGTATGTTCACGCTAGATCAGTGCTGGTGCTGTGGGCCGTCTGAGGATGGTTTGAAGCCTTTCTCACATGTACATGCACGCACACACACACACATTCATAACAGGCAAAAAAATCCATCTGACACATGTATACACAGAACAACA
This sequence comes from Enteromius paludinosus, assembly GCA_032361165.1. Lineage (NCBI taxonomy): Eukaryota > Metazoa > Chordata > Actinopteri > Cypriniformes > Cyprinidae > Enteromius > Enteromius paludinosus. The sequence continues at coordinate 27,826,689 of JAUMHQ010000059.1, forward strand.
ATTAGTAACTAGGCCAGGTGATCTGTCGGGATCCTCAGTAGACATCAAACGGATCAAAATGCCCATGCTCATTATGTGTGTGTGTATCCGTGTGTTTTCCCTCTCTCTCTCTCTCTCTCTCTCTCACACACACACACTTCTTCATCTTTACCATGATGCAACCACAAGGAAACTCAGCAGCGCGTCTGAAGCAGTGTGTGTTTGTCTGCATCCTGATGTCCCTCAGAAGCAGAAACACCTCGGCTGGGCTGTTTATTACACGCTCTCGGGCAGCTGCTGAACTCTGTGGTCAGGCGATTTGTTTAGTGACCGGTGTGTTTGTGTAATTGACTGTGTAGTACATACAGCGCATTTTCTGTCCTCTTTGTTCATCACACAGATCATTAAATGAGCTCAATTTATTTTTTATTGAGCAAGGGCACATTAAATGAATCAAAAGTGACAGTACAGATGTTTATAATGAGACAGGAGATTTACATTTGAAATAAATGCTGTTATTTAAAACTTTCTATTTATCAAAGATTCCAGAAAAAATAATTGTAGTGTGATTTCCACAAACAAAATTGATATTTCTGATGGATCATGTGACCCTGAGGACTGCCGATTAAATCACAGGAATACATTTATTTTTTAATAAATTCACATAGAAAACAGACATTTCACTTCATCATAATATTTCAACAATTAAAGTTTATTGTTTTATCAAATAAATGCAGTTTTGTTTGGCAGATGATTTTTAAAACTTTAAAACATCTCATCAAACCTAAACTTTTTAACAATAATGAACATTTATATTGTTAATGTAGATTGAGTTCGAAATGCCCTGAAATATTGATTTCTATATTTTCAAATTAAATGAGTTTTTTGCCATAAAAAAATAAATAAAAATAATTAATTAATTAAAATGTAATTAAAGAATAAATGTAAAAGAGTAATAATTGGTTTAAAAAGATAAATGAATAAATAAATAAATAATCAGACATTTCAGCAATTAATTTATTATTTGATTTGATGTTGAATTATGATTGAGTAATTTATTATATAGTTTTTTTTTCCTCAGTATATTTTTCGGTAATGACGTGTAATTTGCCCATTTTTGTTGCAACAATGCTACTCATAATATTTCATCAACATAATTAATTTCTGTCGACATGAGTGTGGAAAAAATGCATTTCAGACAATAATTAAACAGACTAAACATGTTTAAGTCAGCTTTTAGTGAATTAGATTTTACTGAGCATATTTTCCACTCAGAAATGCTTCTCATTTTGTTGTCTTTCCTAATTTTGTAATGTTTTCAGGTGACTTATAGGGATAATTTATCCAAAATCACAATTTTCTTGAGTCATTTTCAACCCTGTGCAACTTTATTTCTTCTAAAAACAAAAAAATGATTTGTTTTTCATCAGGTCAGATTCGGTTTTTCGGCTTTCATTCTCCCTGGTTTCCATTATCACTGGTCTCCAGACTACAACTCCATCTCGCACGAATATACCAGGAGAAATGATCAAGAATAGTTTTGTGTCAGTCAGGATATTTTTGACGCTCTTAATTTCTTTGTTCGGGGACAGTTGCTAATAGCGTGAGAAGTGTCTAATTAATTCCACCGAAGCTCTCCCACTTCTTCTTCTCTTAATTAGTGCATTTTAAAGTTATTTTGACTGCAGGGATTTGTGGCTATAATAGTGTTGGCTTAACAAGATGAGCGGTTAGAAACAGCGGAGAAAGCTGCGGACCTGATGGCTCTCGTACGAGGAGAACACGGAGAGCTCATTTAGACCCGTTTCTCTGTAATCAGCAGCTACAGACGCCAGAGAGCCTCAGGAAAGAGACAAACTTGGTCTGCTTGGATCATTGCGTTTCATTTCATCCCGGCCGTGTGATTGGAAGAAAGGATTCATAGCCAGTGCTGTACATAATTATACATAATCGGCCTTTCTGGAAACCAGACAGAGCATTTCATTATTTCCCATAATGCAATGCATGTGTGCACACCTGATCAAAACACACCGGTATCAGTCTTTCAATACAGTCAAAACTAACTTTCCTAATGTTTTTGTTTATGTTGTAGGTGTGTGTGTGTAGATGTTTCCATGGCAAAGGTTTAGGGTTATTCAGTGGAAGCCGACTCTGGATCTCATGTTAGTTTTCTGCTCGTGTAACACATTTGAATGCATTTGCGTGCAGGCGTTTTTGTTTGTTTTCTTCATCCCGCTCGCCGACTCTCATTTGGATCTCTGAATTTTAAGTAACTCCAGATACAATGAGCCCGAGCGAGCTGTGAAAGCAGGATGTTTCTGCCTCTTCCGGTGTGAATGTGTGTGAACAGACATGTTCTGCGAGGAGAAGTGCGTCCATTAAATTACACTTCTACCTTTATTTGCATTTCAAAACTTTTTCTAGCACTTTAAATCTACTTCGGATGTGGGAGATAGCAGCTTGTTTGTGTGTCATCTCTCTCGTGGACAAACACACACACACACACACACACACTTGTCATACTTGTCAAGAGATTGCAGAAGCGTTTTTTTCTTATGCAAAGAGAAGCGACAGCTGTCACACTCACAAACAGTTTCCTTGTTTCTCCCTCTCGACTCGTTTTCCCTGGAAATCTCTGTAAATGAAGCTCTGATTGCGACGGCTGCACATTCCTGGCGTCTTTATTAGCTGCGTAGATGTAGGACGTGTTACAAACGCGCTGTCATGTTTGATTATATCATGGAGCTGATCAATATTCGCCATGTTTCCAGATATCAGGCACTCTGGAGTTCATCCGGATGAAGCACGGATGGGTTTTCGAGATTTCCATTGAATTATGTCGTCTGTGCTCGGCTGTTCTTTACATTAAAGCATAAGGAACGGAAACAGACGTTCAACTATAATAGATCAGAACATGCCAGGAAAATGCTGGAGGATTTTGCTGGTACAAGCTGCATGCATTGTGATAAAACATAAAATAAAATAAAAATAAATAATAAAAATACATATAAATTAATGAATGAATTAATAAACATTCACTGCTATTTGACAAAAAATATTACAGTGTCTCGATATTTTGTATTTTATCATTCAATCCAATGATAATATATATATATATATATATATATATATATATACACACAATTATAATTGATCAGTTAAAGAATAAAAGTTAATCTATGTGTCTTTTATTAACTTGCATTCATTAGTTTTAGTTTTTGTTCATTTTAGTAGTTACTTCAAGTTAAACTTAACGGAATTATGAATATAAATAAATTTAATTTAAATTTAAATTTTGAAGTAAGCATATACTTTTATTTTAAGTAAAAACATATTTATGGTTTTAGTTTTAGTTAACAGCAATTATCATGTCCCCCCCCCAAACATGATTGTAAATCGCATTGAGTGTACAGCAATAAACAGTAACGCGCTATATAAATGTATCATTCATTCAACTTTCAGTTATTGTATAAATCTTAATTTCGGAAAATGAACACTTATGACTGGTTTTGTTGTCCAGGGTCACAAATATGATTTAATTTATGTTTATTTATAAGGTTTTGAGTTGTGGGTGAAATACGACCCGTGTTTCCATTAGACTCACTCATAAGTGTAAGTGTGTGTGTACAGGTGTGTAGATACACGTGTATGTACACTGCATGTTTGTGTTCAAATAGTTACTGTTAGCACAGATGTGTGTGTATGTGTTGTTTGGAACAAATACGTAAGCTTTTATGGAGGAAATATACATATATTTATATATTGTTTATATATTGTTTTAGGTGTGTCTTTATCTTCAGTAAATATGTGCACTTGTGTGTATGTTGTGTTTGTGTGTCTGTAATACGTGTGAGATATGTATTTCTTCAGTAAAGCTTGAGGCGATTGAATGCAAGCACCAGTTTGACTCAGAATTGTATTGCACACACACACACACACACACACACACTCAAGTGACCCTGTATTTAATAAGTCAACTCCAAAGCGACAGTGTCTTCTGCAGATCTCAGGCATTAATTATTCAGTCAAACAACTTTTTCTAAAGTAAAAACTGCTGGATCAAAAACTGCACTCAAGTGATTTCGCACGGTCACACACACTCATAAACGCACACATCTCTGGAACTAGAGGACATTAGGTGATGGGTGAGACGTGTGTGATGTTATAACGGTGTGATAGTAAGATCTACAGCCGTTCATGCACTCAATATTTAATACTCAGCACTGTCTAATACATGCGATCACGATGATAAAAGCTGCAGCTCGATATCTAATCACAGTTTTGCTGATGCCCTGCAGGAACGGCCAGATAAAACCAGTTTAAACTCTGAGACTGACCATCTAAACCAGTCTGGAGCTGGGTTTTTACAGTAAACTAAAAGAACACAACACAAAACGTTTATAGTTTTTTGTGCTATCAAATGATGTCTCGCGATTAATCACTTTCCAAAAAAAAAGTTTATATATACTTCTAAAATTCTATATAAAAAATATGTATTTATAAATTATATGAATATAATTTAATAGACGTATAAACGCATGAAAATGTTATCAAAATATTTTGCTCTATCAGTGCATATTTATATATACAAAATAATTATACACAACACACACATTATTCAAACAAATAATTTTATTTATGTTGTTTGACAGCACTATTATAAGTATGTGAGAGCAATATCCCACAAGTGCTGTTTTCGTCAGAAACAGCACACATTTCAATGTATTTATATTTTAAACGCAATATTGTGTTTTTGTGAAATATCGACAATGAAAATATTACCTATAAAGCCACAGTTGAACAATTGTGTGTCTGTGAGCAACACAGTGGCGTTCATTTCCTAAATGAATCTCTATTTTTAAATGAATTGTGTGAACGAATGATTTAAAGGCTCCTTCATTAGTTGGTTGGTTACCATTAGTCTCGCGTAGCCAGACCTTCAGACTGACGGCTTAAGGTCTGGAATTCATAGCCGCTTTTTTTGGCAAGGCCCACCCATAAGGCCGTTTGACTGACATGTCAAACAACCAATCACAGTTCGTTTCATTCAGCGTCATGTTTCGGGGCGTGGAAATGTCCCCACAACAACAGACCGGCGTGCAACAAGTGAGTCAGCATAGAAAATCCTGATGAGATGCTCGCGATAAACATCTGTTTGAAGTGTATCTCTCCACTTTTTAACACCCACAAGCAATTCTGGAGAACCGAACACAATACTTAATCGGCCAGCTGCGATGGATCAGATGTTTAGCCAAAGTTCCGTGGGCGTGACGTCTGAGGCTGAGACTAGGTTACCATTGACTTTCATTTTATGAAGAAAAAATACTGAGATGTTTGTCATATTATGTTCTTTCATGTTCCATTTTAGGTTGTTGTAGCCTATGTTTATAAATTTTACGTTGAGTCAAATAAAATATTGCTTTCTGAAGCTGCTATTAATGTCTACTTAATAAGTTCTCATATAACTCAATAATAGCTTTAAATATTCTTTTGTGGGTATTTCACAGCCATCACAGCCACATTTAGTTCAATTAATCACCAAATCACATTGTCAATTAGTTTAAAAATGTGTGTGTGTGTGTGTTACTTGAAATTAAGTAAATTTTTACTGAAATAGAATATAAAAACTTCTCATTTTCATTTTAACTTGAAATAGTAATATAGCAAATTAAAACTAAACAAAAAAGAATAAAAGCTATATTAACATATTTAAAGACAAGAAAAACGAATACAAATGAAAACAAAAACACAAAACATATTCAACCTTTTAATAAAAAAAAATAGCAGGAACAATATCAATAATATCTAATTCCAAATAATAACACTTCAAAACAAGTTACTTCAACACAAATGCATTTTTCTTTTAGCTGTTAGCTGTTCTATCCAATGTAGAAGATAAATGAATAGAGGAATAAACAGATGGAAAGATTAGAAACGAAAGCCGATAATATTTTTATTGTGAGCATGTGGAGATTCAAGAGTGAAACAACTGCACGTTTGTTTTAGAGACCAATTTTAGCTGCTTATCAGACGCACACACACACACACACACACACTAAAATCCCTCAACACAAAGCTGTGTGCATGAACACGTGTCTCCTGTCATATACATTCTTGCACGCGTTGTGATTGTGTGTATGGATGCTAAGCTGTTTGCCTTTTGGCATCTTGTTTCAATTTCCTTGAGGCTGTTCTGTGAGTACATACAGCATCATAATTGAATGAGACCGTGGTCTAAACAACACACAAACACACAAGCTTTTCATAATCAAAAGGACTACCTCCATTTCTGCTCATTTGCTCTTTTCATGCTAATAGGACACAACCTGTGTGATTTGCATGCAGCATTAATCATCCAGACCGCCACATCCAACACGAACTCATGTCCTTGTAGACCAAACTAACAAACTAGGTTTTGTTTTCTTTGTGTGTGTGACTTACACTCTAAGGAGCAGCAGACTAGCGCGCTGTCGTTGGTGTTTAGTGAACTCTGTCTGACAGATTGGCACTTTTTCAGTTCTCCCTGAACGCAGCAAAGCAGAACGGCTTAAGAGACTCTCCTGCTGAAAAAAGAGCTGAGACTAGCCTGTGGTGGTTTGCTGGCCTTAACTTGCCATAAGCTGGCCTATTTTGGTAAAAATAAGTGGGCTTGGTTGTACTGAATATGCACTGGTAGTGTACATTTAAAAATCAAAGAGTACTTGTAGGTAATATTAATGAAAGAAAAGTTTGGCGATTTAAAGAGATGCACTTTCATGACTTTTAAAAAGTGACCTTCAAATTAAGTTTGATTTTGAAGCACTTTTTATTATTTTTTTTTGATGGGTTTTAAAAGTACATAAAACAAATAAATGTATTTTAAATTGAATCTTAAACAGAACTTATTTAATTTATTACATTTTATTAAATGTACAACTAATTATTGTAGTTTTAGTTGTTTTTAACCATAATTACCCTCAGTGCATGTAAAGTATTCAACATTACATTTAAAATTAATATATTTTAAATGCTTTTAATTGCAACTAAAATGTATTTATATATGACATGTGTCAATAGAAATGGCGTTGACATTAGTTTACTATAACATTCTGTAGTACTTTAACCATAGTTTTGAGTCAATATAAGTAAAGTTAACTAAAGTTTCAGCTAATTGCCTTTAATATATTTTTAAAGTACATTTTCCAAACACGTTTTCATTTAATTATAAATGACACACAATAAAGTGTCTGAAATCCTTACTCTTAAGCATCTTATTTTTAAGGCAATAATGAATTCGGTATTAAAAGTGTGCTAACGTACTTCTTTTTCACTTCTTGACGGAGGAAAACACACACTCACAATGACTAAATCCACTGGAGGTCATTAAAGAATTTGCAAAACCCATGAATGTAAGTGTAGATGAAGCATAACAGAAGCTGTAGCTAACACTCATTTAGCACTGTTTGGAAATGAACGTTTCCTCTTGTAACATATGACCCAAACATGTGACCCACCGATAATCAGTGTGTTCCTCGAACTCATTGTGTTCACACACACACACACACAAGCCATCTGACACTTGAACAATGCAGACAGGGTTGCATGTTCTCGGGCCAACAGAAAGCCTTTATGAGAAAGAACAATAGGTGCATATGGTGAAGAGAGGATTAAGAATTTATCAGCTTCCTGACACTTTTCACTGAGAGTGTGTGTGTGTGTGTGTGTGTGTGTTTGGAGGGGTTTTGGACACTTGATCCGCTCCCTCAACATGGCCTTTTTTCTTCAGGTTGGAATTCAATATGGCATCTAACAAAAGTGAGCTGAGTTCCCATCAGTCGGCAGGTCGTGCTGCTGTCGCTCCTCCAGCCTGTTTTTTTATTATAAGCACACAATGTGAACAGCTGTAACTTTTTATCCCTGTTGTGTAAACCCACCACACTTTGCCTGTGTTAAGGGTCTGTGGCTAATTGCATTTTGTGTAATTATATGATGGATGGGATGTATGGTTGCCTAGCAACTAGCGGTTAGATATGCAGTATTTAGAATGTCAGGTCTTCTTCCTCATTGAGTTCCTTTTCAGGAACTCGCGCCGCGTCAAACAATAGGGAACGCCTCCAGTGTGACGGCTCTGAATCCTGTGTGCAATCTGTCCAATGAAATGGTAAGACGTCAGAGGCGGGTAACATCACTGGCCAGGAAGCATAATAGCACATGGAATGCTGCTGGCTTCGGCTTTCTGTCATTCAGCGAAAGCGCTCTGTGTGTGTGTGCGTCTGTTGTGTCTCCCGTTATGTGTAAAAGCAAAGACAAAAAGAGAAAGGGGCAAGGTTAGTCACCCTATTTCTTAGGTACATTTAGCTTTCCTGGGACCGGAGCACCGGAGCGTCACCCTCAGGGCTTCAGAGGGCAGCCCCCCTCGGACGGCAGCGGAGTACACCACAGTTCATGGTGCCCGTCTACCTTCGATGCCCTCAGGGGACCACCCCACTAACCCTGCCAGTGTTACAGAGCGTGGCTCTCGCAAGGGACTGGCCACGGTTCCACCTGCGGGCATTACACCCAGCTAGTGCATCCTTTTCCACCAGAGGTCAGTCTCGCGAGGCTTGTTCCCTTAGTAGACTTTTTGGCAGCATGGAAGCTACTGCCGAATGTGTCTCGTTTGGTCCTGCACACTTTAGAAAAAGGCTACAGAATCCAGTTTGGATTGCCTTGAGCGGTACTTGACTTAGACATGTGGAGGATAACTTTGTTCCTGTTCCTGGGCATGGTGCAGGGAGCTGCTCGTCGCTGGGTCACACTAGCGACAGATGCGTCCCTGACTGTTTGGGGAGCGGTCATGAGTGGCCACTCCGCCCGCGGCCTGTGGGGGGGGGTCGCCATCTCACGTGGCACATCAACTGCCTGGAGATGCTGGCTGTGTTTTGTGCACTGAAAGACTTCCTCCCAGATGTAAGAGATCGACATGTGTTGGCCTCCAGTACATTCTCGAATTCCAACCTGGAACCTGGCCGTGAAATTCCTGGTCTGTTTTGTCCCCAGGAAGGGGTGTCCAGCGACCAAGCAGACCTTGAGTAGGTGGATAGTGGATGCCATTAACACTACTTACGAGTCCTCTGGTCTCCCGCCGAGGCTAGGAGTCAGAGCGCAATCAACTGGAGGTGTCGCCGCCTCCACGGCCTTGCTATCAGGGGTCTCTGTGGGGTGGTCCATCCCTCAAACGTTCGTCCGGTTCTATGGACTGTACTTGCGAGCTACGCCTGGTGCTGCTGTGCTACTGAGTATGCACACACACTAGGTAGGGACTTGTGGGGGCGCAGGCATCTTGTTCCCCATAGTGGCTCGTTTGACGTGGCTCTTTTTTCTGAAGAGGAACGTCCCAGGTTACGTATGTAACCCTAGTTCCTTGAAGGAACTAGATTCCACGTCTCGTCGCCACACTTCTGGCATCCCTGCCTGCTCTCACTTCATGACAGAAGCTGAAGCCGGCCACATGCCATGTGCTTTTATGTTTCCTGGCCAGTGATATCACCCGCCTCTGACGTCTCACCATTTAATTGGACTGATTGCACAGAAGATTCAGAGTAGTCACGCTGAAGCGGCTTCTAGTTCCTTCGAGGAACTAGGGTTATGCACGTAACCTAGGACGTTTTAGGGTTTTGTGGGGAATGCAAGTTATTAAATGTATTTATGTATTTTTTTAGAAATTGACGTTTTAGTTATAACTGTTCTGCTTATTAATTCTTCATCCATGTTTATGGGTATTTTTGACTTTATGTTATTTTTGTATGTTTTCATTTCAATTTTATTTTATATTTCTAAATTGTGTGTTCTTTTGCTCTTTTCTCTGTGGCTGTGTTTGTTTTATTTAATTACTTACTATTTAATTTTGTTTCAAATTATTTTAGTTTTATTTACAAAAAGCAACCCTGGAAGCTTCACCATCTTGAGCGCAACGTTTTTGTTTAAAATTCCTTTTAGGTTTCTCTTTCTCTCCCATTCCTGCTCTCTGTTTTCCTCTGTTTGCCTTGTTTCTTCCTCTCTTGTGTCAGGGAGTCCTGACTTTATAATTTAGTGCCTCCTTTCCATGTTCTTCTAAGCCGTGGAGGCAGAAAAGGGCTTATCAATTGACCTGTTGATAGATGAGGCTCTGAAGACTTACGTTGGAGCCACAGGCAAAGCAAAGAGCCATTAGGAGTCTTCAGTACTAAACAAGCACAAATCGACACAAAGCCCCCGAACGTTTTTACATACCAGACCGAAGAGAACATCACTTACCACATTCCAAACAACAGCGGGAAGACGTTTGGACGTCTGGAGCAGAAATGCACACCATCACTCATTGGTGACAAACTCACATTGGCGATCGCACTGCTGAACGTGGTTCATTGTTTTTGGTATTGTAGGTTAATTAAGTGTATTCACTGCCTGGATATTTTAATAATGTGTTGAAATGTGAAGAATGGACCTCCAGCACTGTGGGGAGTGTGTTTGAAGATCACTCATGATCTTCCTGGAGATATGCGCTACAAAAGCTTTCCTGTGTTGGAGAAAGCACAGGTGTGCGTCTCCTTCGCCCCTCCCAGAGTTCCTTTCAGTGCCAATTTGCTTAGTTCTGCCATCTCATTCCAGTGAAACCGGAGAGAGTTGAGCTCTCTTTTGTTTGTTTCAGTAGATAATGCTTCATTTCCATGGTGAGTCATTCGTATTTGTGAGTTTTAAACCTCTGAAAAACATCAGTCATTGTGCTGAACGTGAAGGCGGATATAAAGGCAGCTTCACTCCATCATCTCTAATCCAAAATCTCTTCTGCATTTTGACGACAGATCACAAAGAACTATTTCACAACATGTTAATGGAGTAAAGGTGTGCATTTCTACCTGATAAGATGCTTTCATTGGTGCGACTCTGCTAAGTTTGTTGTCTGTGATAGTAACGGATTTCTTTGATTTGAATGAAACTCGCTAATTGAATGTTACTCATTCAGTCTAGTTAGTAGACATATATTTGACATGAGGTTAAAAAAGTTACTTACAGTTAGCAGAATATTTAAAGTGGACTATCAAAATAACATGTAACCCAGAAATGTTGCTTGATCAGCAAATCATCTTATTAGATTGATTTCCGAACGATACAGTAATGACACAGCAATCAATTGGATTTTAACATATTTTCACACAGAGAACTTATTTTAAATTTGAATCATATTTAACAACATTGTGACTCCGAACAAATGAAAATTAATGTAGTTTTTAGTCATAACAATAACTCTACATTTTCGACCCAAACTTTCAGTTATGGTAAATGTTTGTATGTTCTGTGAGCCGTAACTAGGCATCATTAGGTAGAGTCGTTTGGCTGTTTATCAGTGTTGCGTGACCATGACTAGTTGCTGTATATTTGATTTCTCAATGCTTATATTTGATTATATATGCCTGGCGATGAAGAACAGATCCAGATGTTTGAGTTCTGCAGTGTTGTCAAAGTCATCGGTCACGCTGCTTCAGCCTCATAATGCAGCAGAAAACACCTCATGCTGTGGCACGATCACATTGCACCATGGGAATGTTTAGCCAGGAATTAAAATGACTCCAAACCCGTATGATGCTTTTTAGAGTTTCTTGCATGGAACTCATTGGAAAAAACGTGCCTGTGGCGACATTTCTTAAAAATGGTATGAGATTGCTTAAAAAAACAAACAAAAAAAAAGAATCCAAAACAGATAAAAGTAAATCTCACAGTGTTTTATAACAGTGTTTGTTTTCAGATTATGACAGTTTGGAAATGAAGTGGCTACAGTGGTTAATGCTCTATTGCATTTGAAAATTATTTAGCACCTATACTAACCCTAACTGATAGTGTTAACAAAAAGCAAAGATGAGGGCAAAACACAACTGTTCCTTTTTAGCCTGAATTCTACAAGTCTCTGAGTTTTTTCATTATGACTGACTTTGTTTCTCAGGACTTGTAAATTAGTACTTTTCCTTCTGCACCGCGTGCGTTACTGAAAAGTTTTACCACATTAGAAAAACTTACACATAGAACGTATTATGTGATGCAAACACCAAAACGTATTAGTTTGCATATTATGCACTATTGTCAAGATATTTGTGCTCATTACATAGTATTATACAAGGAACTGTTGATAAGCTGCCCTTGTAATCATAACTTCATAACATGTGAAAATGTATTAAAGTCGTTGGTGTTTTCCTGCCACTAGAGCTTAATTCTGCTGGAAACTGCAGCGAACTGTAGGTATAGGTACGTTTTTGGGTTTATGCTGATGAGATCAGCCCATTTATTAAGCTTTTACTTTAAAGAAAAGCATGTCCATCCTTTTGAGGGTAGAAGGGAATACAAGGTGGATAAAACCCCTTGCAACTAAGTGATTGAAAATAGGAGACCCCCCACTGACTCACAGCCTAAAACACCCAAGCATACTAGGATTGAATCTTGCAGTGAACATTGGTTGTTTTCATATTATGGCAGTTTGAAAAATAACAGAACTGTCTATAATCTTCCCCGTAATAATAACTCATAAAGGTTGTTGGTGTTTCCGGTTGCTGGTGCTCATTTCTGCTGGAAACTGCAGTGAACTGTTGGTAGAGGAATGTTTTTGGGTTTATGCTGGATGAGAGCTGATAGTTACCCCGCCTATTAAGCTCTTTCTTTAATGTAAAAGCACTTCCATCCTCCTGAGGGAAGAATACAGGGAATATAAGGTGGATAAAAACCCCTTGCAACTAAGTGATTGAAAATAGGTGACCCACAACTGACTCGTAGCCTAAAACACCCAAGCATACTAGGATTTCACAGGCTCCGTGGAATGTTATTTTTGTTTTGTCTCTGGATGGCGTGCATTTTTCTTTTCATTTGGAAATCTGCTGGGAAACGACTGCTGTGTTTTTGTGCCTGGATTTTTGTTCCCCTTTCATTTGTCTTTTTTTTTCTTTTCTTCTTATTTCTTCTTCTTCTTCTTTTTTTTTTTAAATCAGGAGGGATATCTCATGTGCCTACAGTCAACCCCCACCAGCCCTATTTCTCTCCTCAAGCCTTCATCTTTCGCTCTCTCCGGGGATTCACTCTCTCTCATCTCTACAGGAAACACACAGAGCCATTTATATTTATCTGTCTTTGTTTTCTAAATGGGTCAGATTGGCTTGTCAGTGGCGCTGTGACGTGCTGCGGAGATTTTGAACAGCAGCCGTTAAATCAGCTCGTAGAGAGAAAAGAGATACATGTACGCATGAAATCATTTTTAATTTACATGCCGGAATAATTTCTGCTCTTCATTATGTAAGTAAATACAGGGGCTTTGAGATGTAATTGGTATTAATTCATGTCTTTGTAGCAGCAGGGATGCAAGTAAGGGTAAAAATACCAGCGGCATGATCAGTCAGCCAGAACAAACAGGGCAAAGATGTTTCTCATAAATCCCACGTCAACCATGCGATTTAAATCTTAATTTTTTATCTCCTGCCCACCTACTGAGGGTTATATCAGGTTGCTGTCATTGTGTGTGCGTGTAATTTATGCACACGTTCTGTATACAGATTGTTGTTGTGTGCAAACAGATCAAACATGATAAAACACACTTTGCATGAAACAAAATTAAATGTCAATGTTGATGCCATGGAAAATTGAAGACCTCTGGCCTAATTTATTATTAATTGAAACAAAAGCAGTTAAAACAGCATCTTCATTACTTGAATTTAAATTAACAATAATGGGGGAAATAAAACTGTATAAAGCCTTTTGATTTTATTTCTGCTAGTTTCCAAGGCAACGTTTCTCAAGTTTGAAGGACTAAAATAACTAAAAGCAAATAAAAAAATAAAGCCTAAAAAATGAATACACACACCTCAACTGGAACTAATAAAATAACCTAATGTGCTGTATATCTACACGATCTAAATAAAAATTAAAAAAAAGTCTCACTGATACTAGAATATATAAAAATAAACGGGTATATGCAAAACTAATAAAATGATAAACAACAACAACATTTCTGGAACTTTAACTAAAATGAAATCAGAACATATAACGAATAAAACCAAAAGCTATAATAATATTGCTGTAAAAAGAAACACACCTAACTTAATTTTTTTTTCATGAGGCATGTTATCTATCCATTAAAGTGAAGGTTGAAGTAAATGAGAGCTGGTTTGACAGCACCGGGAGCATCACACAGACCCAAACGTGTTCCTGGGAATCAGTGTGTGTTTGCATAAGGATGTGGGTGTGGCCTGCGACACCAAACACTTCAGAACTGTTTGACTTCATGCAAATCTGGAGCGAAGGCCGTTGAGCTCATCATCAGTCACCTACTGCAGGCCAGAGCCTGAAGATGATTTTGTGTATGACGTGTTCCTGACCACATGCAGATGCAGCAGGAAGAAATGATGCATATGGATCCAACACAGTCTCCCTTTTGCATCGCTTTTTGCAACTCAAGCTACCCCTTTATAGTCACTTTTCAACATGAAGGGTCCTCCATTGCTTTCAGTTGTTTGGCTTAATGTAATGGTTTACATGCATAAATTATTTTACTTTTATTGGAGCACCAAAACCCAGCCCTACCCTAAACCTACCCATTTCTGAACAAGTCTTCTGAAGCCATACAAAGTCTTCACGCGAAGAAGAGAGTAAAACACAAGGTTTTAATCACTAAAAATGATCCCGCTCCGTTCACAAACTCACGTCTCTTTCGGAAAACACTCCCGTCGCGTAGCACGACGCAATCAATCTTGAGATAGTCAAGAGCCAATAGCATTTCACAGCGCTGATGTAAGGATTCTTGTAGCAGCATCATTTGAAATCGCACGCAGACTGCAGCAGCGCACAGGAAGTGTACGGAAGATGGAGACAGCGAAAGCATCTATTCCTCTCACAAATCAATCGTTTTACCCCTAAAGACTTGGAATATTAATATCTTTCAAATGAGTTGTCGGTGGTTGTATCTTGGGACTGTATTGGAGAGGTAAAGAGCAGTGCCTGGTTTTCTCCACACATACCGTTAAGAATTAAGGCCAAAAAGTTCTATCTTTGTCATCAGCCCAGAGAATCCTATTTCTCACCATCTTGGAGTCCTTCAGGTGTTTTTTTAGCAAACTCCATGCAGGCTTTCATGTGTCTTGCACTGAG
>JAUMHQ010000059.1:27872546-27889601 GCA_032361165.1 Enteromius paludinosus
ATATCTGCATAAAAAAGAGATTCTAAGCTTTCAAATGGTACCACATATGGGGTTATTGGTGCAGGCAAAGGGTTAAAAATTTAATTGTAAATCTGGTCCCGCCGGCGGGTCCAAATGGGTCACTAGAGTTTATAATCAGGAACTTTACATGTGCTTTAAAATAAGTGTACTTCTTTAAAACATGATGATTTGACATATAGTTGTAAAATGTTTAATTGCACAAAATGCACTTTAAAAGTTGCTTTCAGATTTTTCTAAATCTTATACAGTTTAATAATCTTGTATGTTTCATCGGTTGATTTCATGAAACAGTCATGATTAAATTAATGCATACAACCATCACAGATTGAAATAGTATTTTAAAATACAGTATAATCAGATAATGCTCATTTCCGTTCATTTTAGGAACCTTGTGATGTTCCTTTTAATAAAGGTTTTAATAAATAGTATTACAGTAATTACTTGCATAGTAAAAACTACATGCCTCTGTGCAATAGTAATACAATAGTAATACAACAGAACTTTTATTTTGGCGGGACCTTCGATTTCTGTGTAATAGTTTTCTCAAGACATGCAGAAAATATATTTCTCTCCATATTTTAGTAAGTCTTTCTCCACTTTGATCACAGACACTAGTGCATGTTGCGATTTGATTAATAGCACAGCCCTACTTTGAAAATATTCATCCAAAATTTCCATGACGTTCTATGTTATACAGTAAATTCAATTTTTAATGACTGGATCCCAAGATTCCATCCGTACTTGGAACAGCCTTCGCATCGATATCTAGCCTTTAAACGCAGTCTATTCTGGCAGCCTGCTAGGTTTGGACCAGATTCAGCCTTCAATACACAGAAGGCTAGTTCTCTTTTCAAAGTATATTGTGTGTCCAACGCAGACGGTAGACAGGGTTATAAATATACGAGCGCTCCAGCTCAAGGTCTTTATTGGATGAGATGTTCTGAGGTGTGTGCGTGCATGAGTTTGTCTGGAGGGAATGTGGAAGTTAAAAGCTAGTCAAACGTCCCGACATGCTCACAAATAGAGCCGGACAGCGAGCTGCGGGGGGCCTGGGCCGCGGAGGGCTCTGTCACCTTCGTAACATGCTTGTGTGTGTGTGTGTGTGTGTGTGAAAGCTTGACTCACACCGGGAGCTGTCAGGCCCTCGGCTCCTGTCCACGGTGTGCAGGTCCCTACTACTATAACCGGGTTTAACGCTCCTGCGTTCCCAGGGGACAGAATGTGGCTTCTATGAGAGCGGTTTCAAGAGTCCGTCCAGATGATCATGTCAGTGTCGTTTTCCTGCTGTTGTGAAGTCGAGCAGTAAATCTCTGTTTGTCCTCGAGGGCTGGAGAGAACCGGGCTCTGTGTGTATGAAACCGTAGAGCAAGAACGAGGTGAACTTTTTGTGCTCTTTCTGTGCTGGAGGATCTGCAAATGTGCTGCGTAGAGCCACATATATGTTTAACAAGACATGAAAACAGTATTCTGATCATTCTCAGGCCTGCTATGCCTAAATATTAAAAGCTGCGGCTTTCGAATATTGTTAAATGGCTATAATTACTTGTAATAGTGGTATTTGTGTCAGCGTTGGAATTAGATTATAATGTAATACTTGCATTGATGAAAGATGCTTTAAAACTAGTGCTGTCAACTGATTAATCATGATTCAAAATGAGTTTTTGTTTACGTAATAATTATTTAGTATTCCTGTATAAATACACACATATGCATGGTTATATTTACGTAACGTGTTAAATATGCAATAGTTTGGACACGGAATTCATAGTGAGATGGTTTTAGTTTTTTATACCACACCAACACCTAAAATAAAACTCCAAAAAGGTGTACAATATGGGACCTGTAATATTTAATAATTTTTTCACAATTATTAATTATTATTCTAAAATGTGTATGACAAATTATACATAGTTATTAACATTGGAACACACACACACACACACAAACACCTGCTGGGGTGAACATACATACACCAAGACTCATAAAACAATCACGGATCAGCATGAGAAGGCTGCCTAGTGTGTGTGTGTGTGTGTGTGTGTGTGTGTGTGGATACTGAAGGCCCTGTTTAGACTCAGAGCTCAGCTTTTGAGGAGGCCCTGTGTCGTGATGCCAAGCATAGCAACCACAAAGAGAGTTTAATCCTTTCATACAAAGCCTCTCTCTTACCACAGCACACACACACACACACACACACGGGTCTTAAAGCATTACATTTCCATTCTGGGTAACCATGGCAACCTTAATGTCCTAGTCCAAAGAGGGCTTTTTTCTCCGTCTGTCTGTCTGTCTGTCTCTCGCTGCATTCCTGCGCAGCCCAGACGCTCTGCAGTTTAAAAGGCAATTTCGGCAAACTGAACGGCTCCCTGCACCCTGCTCGGCTCTGATGCTGTCTGGGACATCAGAGAATATAAGAGAGCGAGTCTTTATCACTGACACTTCACATCTGACTCCTCCATGTGTGTTTAGTTCAGGTGTCTTTCTGCTCATAGTGTTCCAGCGGCACTATAAACACACAGATCTCACTCAGATCTCATGTGTCTAGAATGATAATTAGTGTGGCCGAATTGGGTTTCTCGTTACAAGGATATGACTGGTTAGCATGAGCAGGTTGGGCGCTGTTGGTAGATACATACCTTTCTTCATCGACTGCCTTTTTAAACGTCGCTGTATATTCTGTGGACGGATTGAAAATGTACCTAATTAACCCCACGGTTAGCTGTGATTAATCACAATTAATCATGTTAGGTGCATTATTAATTGTGATTAATTACATTTGAAAATGATGAATACACCACCATCCAAAAGTCTAGGGTCTGAATGATTTCTGAAGTCTCTTCTGCTCACAGAGGCTGGATCTATTTGCTTAAAAAATACAGTAAAATCAGGAATATGGTGAAATATTATTACAATTTCAAATAGCTTTTTCTATGTGAATATATGTTCAACTGTAATTCACTCCTGTGCTCAAAGCTGAATTTTACTCCAGTCTTCCTTCAGAAATTATTTTAATATACGGATTTATTGCTCAAGAAACATTATGATTATTATCAATGTTGCGAACAGTTCTGCTGCCCAATATTTTTTGTAATAACAGTGATTTTTTTATTTTATTTAAAGTCAAAAGAACAGCATTTATTTGGAATCTTTTTTTTTATAAATGTAATGCATGAAAAAAATCACAATTTGTGATATTTAATTGAATTTTTTTTTATTAATACATCAAATATTAAAGTATGTAAAAATATAAATTCAGCCTGTAACAAATGAGTGTATAAAGTACAGTGCATCGCTGTGTTCAGTTGGAAACAGCTCGACTAAGCGCACGTTCAGCTCTATAATCTCACCTTTCTTCGTCGCATATGCAAATAACGTAAAGCAGTCTGACTCAATAATTAAAAACCTGACATTTCAACCGGTGCACAGTAAATCCGTGCAAAACCACCCACACAGTGTGTGTATGCCTGTTTGTGTGCGTGCATGTAAGACAGAGTTCAGCAGGTAAGCAGATCTATATATATATAATAATAAATCCACAAGATGCATCTGTTTAGCAAAGCAACACTGGACCTTTTACGACCCGTTTAGCACATTCAGCCATAAAACTCATACGCACAGGAAAGTATAAACATTCACCCTCGGGCTCTTGAGTTGTGTTTCTATGCAGACGTCATTTATTGGCAAGAAACGAGCGATTCCTGCTGATCTCCATAAATCATTTCTCAAGTAGGCCCTCCTGACCCGCTGCGTCTGTGTGCAGAGATTCAAGGGATATTTCGTTTTTGTTATGATCCAGAGGGCTGCGTTTACTCACTAAACATATCACAGACGCATGAGCGTGCAGCTCTTTCAGAAGCTATGACATCATACAATCCGCCTGCCTTCGCTTCTGATGTCATAATGGGTTTCCATGGCGACCGCGGTCCAATGAGAGCCGGGCGTTTGTGAAAGGGACTCGCGGCGAACAGGTGCTCTGTGCGTCTCGCCACAAATGGAGGCTACAAATATCAATTTAAGTTGACATTTGGATGTGAAACGTTTATTTAGAGGTTATTGAAATTGTAAATATCAGTGAGAGCAAACAGCCGCTCTCTGCGGCGCTGTAAAACCTCACTCTGACGGAAAGTGGACGGGAGATCAGCGGGCCATTAACACGAGGGCGCTGGAGGGAAATGAAGGAGTGTGTGACTGATACTAATGTATTGCAGCAGAGTCACACACACACACACACACACACACACACATGTAAGGTTTTAATAGAAAATGTGCTTATTTTTATTTACAGTATAATTTAAGCATAAGAAGTATAGTATGAATATAAATAGGCCAAACCTCACAGGAAGAAGAAAAAATGCAATGCTAGTACTTAAATGTAATTTAAGCATGTTAAATTACACTGCGGATGAATTTCAGGAGGGAAAATAATGAATAAATTATTACAGTAAATCAAAACAGTTAATACAGCAGTCAGGACGGATTAATCTTGCTGTGCAACATCATAAAATGTTATGCAATATCAACAGATGTTGCGAACAGACGTTTATTCATTTATTTACATCATTACCTGTCACTCTTTAATACTTTCTTTTTAAGTTACCAATTTACTCTTTGTGGTCCGACAAAGCACTTTTGATCAGTTCCTGCAGAATAAAAGCTTTAACAAAAATAGATAGTTGTTCATTGGTTGTTTCCCACTTGAAAGCATGCATTCTCTGTGTGACGATTGGCCGGATTCCGAATTGGGCGGGGCTTTGCAAAGAAATAGCTGATCATTGAAAAGCGACTGTAAATTCACTGTGTCGTTTTCATGCAATTTATAAATATCGCTAAAATACAGTTCCTAATCATTCGTACCGCACATCTTTCCATAACGGTTGATGAATGAGATACAGACGCAGAGCAGCATGGCCTGCATTCTCCAGAGACGTCGCGTGTAAGCAGTTTTACCTCGCCGTCGCAGTAATATCAGCGCGCCACAAACCTGGAGCTTTGCTCTCATTGCGCTGTGCTTCAAAATATCAGTTTTAGTGGCAGCGAGGAAATTGCTTCGGCGTAATTGAATTTGATGGGGGTTTATTCCTCGGCCATCGTGCTCACACTCTAAATTTTAAGCGATGCTGTCAGGTACTGTACGTCTGCTAAACGGCTCCCTGGTGGCTTTCAGTGGCGCTGTAATTCACCGACGGCGTCTGCAGACTGCTGCTAAACCTGCTGAACTCCAGCTCTCACACCAGCGCTGAAGAGACCAGACACATACTACTGTAGCTCCAGTACACTGAACACTAGCTTATTACTTAATAAATACGCCACAGCTTATGATGAAAACAGGTAGCAGTAAATGTCTCAGACTGCAGTACACTGTTTTTCAAAAGGGTTCATTTTGGTACCTTAAAGCAACATATCAGTACTTAAAGTGTACATATTTGAATCTTATAGGAAGAAAGTGTACCACCCCAGCGACAGCTGTATACCTTTATTTCTGAGAGTGTAAGAAAGACATGGTTCTTCTGTGGCATCGCTGTGAAGAGCCTTTCGGACGCCTTTGTTTTTGGAGCGTATGCATGTGCAAGACTTTAATGCATTTTATGTACGTTTTGCATACATATGGAAATAAAAATTGTATTTATTTATGCATTTTTAAATTAATTTAGTCTAAAAATGTCAAATCATTGAATGTGTGTGTGTGTGTGTGTGTAAATACATATATAACATTATATTACTAAGAAACACACATGTATGTTTATTAGTAATATAATTAATATTACATTTAAGAAAGGACATTTTTAAATGCATGAATACATAGATACTAGAACATGCTACAAAATATAGATATATACTATTAAAATGAAAGCAAAAGCAAAAATGATCTAAGTTGAGCTAAAGTAACTTAACTGAGCTGTGTTTTTAGAGCTGCTTTACAGCTGAAATTCTACTTGTTTGATGAATAAAGCACTTTGCAACATTAATTCTGCAGTTTTCGTGTTCCTTAATGTGAACACGCTTTGAAATGGTATTGTATGAAGTGCTATAGAAATAAATGCCGCTCACGCACGCGCAGTAGAAAATTCACAGTATATATCTACTGTATACATGCATACATTAAAATACTGTATGCTGCAGAAGAGGTATATGTGCAGTTGCTGCTGTGACGCAGCCAGACTGACACAGATCATAAATCGTGAATGTGACTGACAGGTCATTATCAGCTCTGTCTCTCTCTGTGTGTGTGGAGAAATTCAGGGAAATTTCCGGCTCAGCCTCTGGGACTTTGCATCTCGTGTCTGTTGCCGCCTCTCCTTTAATTGGACTGGGTTTGACAAGCACATATGGTAATTTATGCTGCTGTGACTTTGTGATTCAAGTCGCTTAATAAGGCTTCATTCTGTGCATGTTTTCAGCCATGTGTGTGTGTGTTAGCAGCAGTGGTGGGAGATTTAAGTTTTAAGGCCATCCTTTCCATCCTGTAATCGTCCATCTCCGGCCTGTTTTACTGTTTCTGGCTCAAATCTTTTAGTCTCTTCATTTAGGCAAATCCCATCTGAGCTATTTTCTTCTTCTTCTTCACGTTCTGAGCTGATTCGTCAGATTACTATCAGACTTTTGGAAATGCATCTCTGTCGAAATTGTCCAGTTTCAACTATTATGTTTCTTTTTCACCATTTGCAAGCTACTGTACATCGGGTCGCTGTAGATGCAGTCTGTGCTGAAGTACACTGGTGTTTGTCACATTACCATGCAATATAGTGAATAATGAAACAATTACGTTTCCTTTACTTACTGTTATACTCATTTACATGTTTATTTTAATATTTCACTGGCTGATATATACTTATATATATACTTTAATGTTTCCTAGGCTGATTTTATTACTTACTTATTATTTTAATTTATTTTCCTAGGGTTTTATCTTTTTAATTACTTATTTTTCTAATTTAATTAAATTAAATGTAAATTTTTATTTCATTTTATTATCCCCATTATTACTAATTATTATTATTGTTTTGTTTTTTTTGCTATTAGGATTATAATAGATGCATATCTTTATAGTTTAACTTTTACGTGTCATTTTCAAACTTAGATTTTCCCTATTTTGATTTTGTTGCTTTTATAAAAACTACATTTTCGGTACATGTAGTATTTTGTTTTATGCATGTTGTATTTTTTTGTGTTAATTATTTATTTATTTAATGGTTCATTATACTGTTGCTACCGACACACTTAACATTTTAGATACAAATATATTTTTTACCCAACAAAACAAAACAAAAAACCCAGTTGTATCTGGCAAAGCAGCAGATCTCTTCCAGTTTAGTCAAGATTGCTTTTAGAGTGGCTTTATTTGGATTCATTTGAGAGTTTCCAGTTCAGAAACAATCGAGTTGAAATTAGACTTGTGTGTGCAAGGGGTGAACAAGGCCAGTAAGAGAGAGTGTGTGTGTGTGTGTGTGTGTTTGTCTAAACGCAGAGCTTTAGTGAAGAAGGCAGACGTTTGATCAGATGAAGCAGGCACACCTGCGTTTGATAGAGTCTTATTTAAATGTAAAACATTTCTTTCTCGTGCATTACCATTCCTTTCACTCTCCGCTTTTCTAAACAAAGAGGAACATTTCTTTTTCAAATCAAATCTCCGTGTGCTCGCTCTTCCCACTCAGGGCGCCATGTTTGTTTAATGAGAGAGTGTTTGAATCGCACAGCTTCTCTCTGTGCAATTACCAATTCAGTCATTTCATACTACATGACATTTAATTGAAGTTTAGAGGTGCTCCGATAAAGCAGGTGAAGGGAAATGTGTAATCGTAATTGCTGAAGATCAAGAGCGATACTTAGGAAACCCGGACATGTGCCTTGTTATGTTTCACACAGGACGGCTATATAGCAAATTATATTTTGCATTCATAAAGCCTGATGTAGAACCCCATAAGTGATTTTTTTGGGGCAAATATTTCATCCTTAAAATCTCGCTACTGTAATGCAAAACAAGAATACATTACTTAAATTGTAATATATTTCAGCATGCGAGAGTGTGAACATTTCTTAATATGTGCCTACCTGTAAATGAATGAATTACAGCAGTGCAAATATACACAAATATACACATATATCATTTTCAGATATATCATTTCAGTACAAATAAGTAAAAAAGTGGCTAGTAACATATTAAATTAAACATGAAAGAATGAAATACAATTTCCCAAGAGTATTACAGTTCAATCAAAACGGAAACTTAAACTAACTAACAATTAAATAAATCTAAAAATAAATGTTACTATATAAACTGTCAACATTCTCATTTCTGATACAAATTTTGATTAACTTGATGGACTAAAATAAAACTTAAATTGAAATGATATTTATAAAAAACAACAACAAACATCTCAAAATGGCAAAAAACTAAATATTAAATCAAATATAACAAAATATGAAGAAACTATCTCAGTGATACTAAAATATTATTGTTGTTTCTTGTAAAATGTACTCTCTAATAATCTCTATTTACTACTTATCATGTTTGGTATTGAGGTTTTGCAGGTAATTTTGGGATTTTCCATAAAAAAAAGTTATATTCACAGTATCTTTATGAGAATCCAATGGAAAATAACCTTAGGTCATGAAATACTGAAAAAGCGTTATGAAGAATATTAAATATGCATACAATTTTGGGAATGTTTAAGTTTAAACTCTTTAATTTAGTTTTTCAGCCGTGCTGACATTTGCCTTTACTTTATTTACTTCTTACTTACTACTTATCTTTATGAAAAATATCAAAATGCTTGATATAACTAAAGATAGCGGACCATCTTTACACCACAGAACTGAACGTTCAGCCCGTGTTTTTTTTTGTTTAAATATGGAGATATTTATCCTAAAAGTACAGAGATGTGTTTTTCGGCTCTAGAGTGTTTGAGTGTGTGCGATGTGTGTACGGCAGTAAAGCGGAGGGCGGTGAGTGTTATTGTTGTATATTTGTCCATCTGTGTGTGTCTCTCGCAGACAACAGCAATAAACACACGTGTTTATCATCCAGACCCTCAGGACTGGACCTGTGCCACCGCTGAATGAATTAAAGGACCCCTGAAGCCCACAAGGTTCATTCTGCCAAACGCCTAGAGAGGGAAAACACACACACACACACACACACACACACACATGCTGCCTCACTACACTGTGTCTGGAAACAAGGCAGGGCTGGTGAATCTCGAAGTGCTTGGACTTGTGGAAATAATATCTGGAAACAAATATGTGACACGAAACGCTGTAATGTTGTGTGAATTGTTGGTGTGTGTTTTTTGGGAGTGACTATCAATTTAAGGGAAAGGTTTTGTAGTATGTTTTCGTTTTATGTATGTGTGTGTGTGTGTGTGTGTGTGTGTAGGTGTGTGTTTGCTCAAGAGAGGCCGCTTTATTATTTTTGGAGCACATCTCAGCATGAGTTTAGTCTGCCGCTGCCAGAGATGCATTAGACTCTGAATTGCACATATATGCATATGCAGACGTGTGTGTGTGTGTGTGTGTGTGTGTGTTTGACTGTGGTTCAGAGGTGTTTGGCAGTCAGACGGTAGGAAGGCAGCAGTCTGTGATCCGTCACTCAGCAGGGAAATATAATGAATGGAAATAGATAAAGACACACACGGTTTAGGGTGTATTGTGTAGAATTGAGGTTTATACACTCTAGTTTTTTGTTTGTTTATTTATTTATTTAGAGGTTAAGGTAGAGACAAAAATATTGATTTGTGTATCTTAAATAATTGCTCTGAATACAATGCAAATACAAAGTTTAATGCTAAGAATAATAATTATTTGTCGTACTTTTAATCTTAAATGCATATTTTTTTGAAAACTTGCAGATCTAAAATTAAAAGGCAACTTAAAAGGTCCTTGTGCACCAGTGAGTTCTTCTGTACAATTTTAAATCATCATGGTTGAATAATTTTTTTAATGTTTTTTTTTGTGATTTATTAACATACTTTGTTGTTTACTAGCTCTTTACTTTATTTTTTTTTCAGTTTTAACTGTAGCGTGTTATTAAATTTACATTTAAAGTTAATGCATTTTAAATTTACTAAATTACGATTTAATTACAAATATATTTACTGTGACATACAAGTTTGTTTATTATAAACGCTTGGCAGAATGTTGAGCAGAACTTAAGCTGTATTTCAAACACAACAGTAGACATCGTCAAATTACACAAAATATACTTAAGTGAGTCAAAAAGCACATTTCATCTAATTGCATTTAATGTGTATTTATACATCTATAATATATATATTTTTACATTGCATTTAACATTCACTTAAGTGTTTAAAAACAGTGCCTTCAATTCAAAAGCACATTTTAAATTCTATTATTGTTACTCTTTTAAAATGGTTTGTTGTGTGCTTGTTTTTTTCCCACAGGTAAGGTTCAGCTATATATTTAGGCAGCTGTATATTTAGGAGTGATATGTAGAGAAAATATGAATATTTGCAAATAAATTTTGTAATAATAAGACTCAAGGTCATATGTTTTAAGACATTGTGTTCTTTCTGCGTTGTGATGAAGTCGTTCACTAACATCAATATCCTCACTTATTCTGTTCTCTCTGTCTCACTAGAAGCAGACATTGTGGTGGTTTTGTGGCACACACACACACACACATTTGTATAGTCGTCTTGTAATGTGTCGGCTCTCTGTGCCAAATTGAAAAATGACAAGCGATGGATTTCCACTCCGACATGAACAAACGGCTCTTAACGTCAGCAGACGCAGATGGCTGACATATCAGCACTCATATTTATCAAGCGTGTGTTTTCCTCCGGCGGATGTGTGTGTGTGTGGGGCAGAAGGAAACACTGACTGGCCCTTATTTACATGTTATCCGCTGACGGCCGGCGATAGCAGCTCTCACAGACACTTGATTTCTGACCAGCGGTGAGCGGCTTGAATAAAAGCATACAGGACTATACTCACAGAGAAACATGTTTAATCAGTAAATCAACTAAGAAAATATAGCAGAACTGTACTTTATATAAAGCGTGTTAGGAGATTGATTGAACATACAGTATGATAAAGACAATGGCACAATGAACTCTGCTGTAATACACACCAAATAAATAAACAAAATATTACTAAAATAAATAACTAAAATAAATGTTTAATTGAAATTAATATTTTATTACATTTATATTAAACATTTATATTATATTTAACAATTACATTGAAAAAAAAAATCCCACGTATGTATGTTTATTTATTTGTTTGATCCTTTGCTCACATCAAAAATATGATAAAGACAATAAGACTATAACCCATTGTCCTCTGCTGAAACAAAAAAAACAAATACATACTTACATTTTATAACAATTAATAATAAAAAATAACATTTTAAACAATGAAATTGTTATAAACACTTATATAATCATTTTTATTGCTATTATTATTGTTATTTATTTATTAAATTTTTCTTATTACCTATATATTTTATTTTAGTGATTTGTTTGATTAATTTTTTTTACGTTTTGTTTGTCTGCACATTTTTTTTATTACTATTTATGAAATTATTGTTTTTATTTCATTTTATTTTTTATTTTATATCTATTTTTCTTTTCTTTTTCTGCTTTTTTCCAGTGAACCAAACACATTTTGGATAGTTTCAGTCCAATCTGCATCATTTCCTCAACGCCAGTCATATCAGCCTTCACAGAGTTTGTACTTGAAAGATAATCTTTACACTCTAAGTTAAATTCAGAACAGAACTCGCTGGCGTGTAGCTGAATAAAACCGAGATAACGTCACATGATTTATTGTGGCCCTGTGCAGGTGAACCGATATCTGTTGATAGTTTTTGAGTGATTCGGTCGACGCCTGAAGACGTTAGCGGACGAGGCTAAAGCAGAACACAACGATTCTTCCCTGATCCGCAGTGATTTATTGACTGGGCTCTTTGGAGCAGTTCTGTGTTCAGGAGCGAAAGCGGCTCTCTGGAGCTAACGAGTCGACGGAGGGTTGATAATTAGGATGTTTGCCGACACATGACTGCGGCTTTAATCAATATCACGCCGTTCTGCCATTGATTTCTGTCCTTCTCGTTTCCTCGTGCCGCACGCTTTTGTCCTGGAGATGTTTGCGTTCGACTTTCAGAGCATCGTTTCGAAAATATCCCGCCGCCGGCACTGGTCCGTGTGGACTCAGAGACCTGGGATCCGGGATTTGCGGTGTAATCCTCATTGTGTTGCATAATTTAGCCTAATCTAAAACAAATCCCCTCCGTCCCGTGCTGGAGCCTGACCAAACACTGCGCTCGACCTCGCCTGACCCGCGTGAACAGGTACTGTTTGTTTGCGGCGGACGGATTCTCTGAGGACGGATGGACTCTGAGCAGATTTGCTTCAATCCTCTTAAACTCTGAGGAATAATTGACCCGTGTTTTGTGGAGTGCTGGGACGGTCCTGCGTCGTCACTGGCTGGAGCTTGTGATCTGATCACACTGTTATTATGGGATGGACTGAGTAGCTTTGAATGCCAGTTCAATCCGTTGTCATGACAACAAAACATTTAGCAATTGCTCAACTGGTGTGAGCTGCCTGCAAGATCCTAAACCGATGCACGTTGTCCAGTTTTACATGTAATAATATGTGTATTGTGTGTGATGTTACACCATTATATTTATATTTATTTATTTTTATTATTTTACATTATAATTATATGTAGGTTAGATATAAAATTTTTCATATTATATCCAATGTTACACATTTATTCATTTATTTTAAATGTATTTATTTACTTTAACTTTTGGCACACAATTTTATGTATTTATATAATATTTAATTTAATGTGCGATTACATTTTTATTTATTTACTTATTTGACTGTTTTTTCATTTTTTGCAATATTATTATTATAAATTCTACATCTAAAATTGCAGAAAGTTTTGTTTGTTTGCTTTTTGAGGATTTGCATGCTTTATAATTATACTATATTATATACTATGTATATATCACATAATATTTGCATTCTGAAATATATATATACTGTATAAGTTGGGTTAAAATTGGGTTTTCACTATAATATAAAAAAGTACATTTACAGTGAATAAATGACATTTTAAATATACACATGTTAAGTAATTAATAGCATTTTTTCTTTTTTGCATATTATTTTATATACATATTTAATTTTATTATTATAAAATGTAAAATTGTAGAAAGTCTCCTCGTGAGGCTCATAATTATTCCATATGCTTCGTTTTCACATATATGTGATGTTCCACAGTTATCTGCATCTTTTCGTCTCATTCTGAATGTAAAGTAGCAGAAGGTTTTCTGGTCTGGTTTGATTGTGATCATTTTAAGCGCTGTTCTGGGATTCCTCGTTTAGACAGCGGAGGTAAGGTGTGTGTGGATAATCAAACGGCAGTAAATACGCTCAGGCTGATTTTGCACATGGCTGCTTTTGTCCTCTAAATATTAGTCACAGATTCACATACACACTGATACGCTTCACACACACACACACACACACACACACACCCCAGCACTCAGAAAGCATTTGTTCCCCCTCATTAGCCCCATGCTAACGGTTCAATCAGCCAGGAGTGTGTCAGGTGCTGGGCGTTCATCACACACTGATCCGCTGACATTACTCTGACATTGAGCCTTGTGGAAGATCAACCATCGCCATGATTCTTTAAAATTCCTTTTTAACCAGTAATGTGGCATATTTCCCCCAGAAACTGAATATTCAGCAGGAAATAATGCGACCTGGGTCATATGGCAATATATAAAACAGTCGACCGAAGGGTCACGTGACACAGGCTCTGCTGCGTTATCCATAAACTCCCAACCCTGAGAATGCACAGCTAATAATCTTCCTCTCTCTCTCTCTCTCTCTATGTGTGTGTGTGTGTTTCAGGTGTAATAACCGGACACAGTGTGCCGTTGTGGCCGGACCGGACGCGTTCCCTGACCCCTGTCCCGGGACATACAAATACCTGGAAGTGCAGTATGAGTGTGTCCCGTACAGTACGTATATGTTTCCCTTTATCAAGTCTTCTGTCTAAAGACACACTTCAACACAAACACACCCAGCGTCTTCCTCCAGCAGCTCAGAGAACTGATTTATTCTTCCTTCTCCTGCAGTTAAAAGTCTCTCCTTCATTTGAACTCATCTGTCCCTATCTGCTTTGTGTGTGTGAGAAAGTTTGCATGATGACTTTGGTTGCTGTGAGCTCTGTGATAAACTACGTAAGCGCTGCACTTTGTCAAAATGAGTAAGTTGGCAGATAGCTAATGATAGCGTTTGGCCGTGATATATCGGCTCTTCTGTATCTTTAGTTATGAGAGCGCAGCGAAGCATCCGTCTGCCTGCAGGAATACCTGTGCTGTTTACTCAGTCGGCTTTTCTTTACGCCAGTGTTCATCTTTACTGATAAATGAGCGCTACGCTGTTCACTCAATTGAGTTTAATTGCTGCAGAAGGAACAACGACTGTTTCTCTGTTCCCGCAGCTTCCTCACCACTGTTCAATTGTTATTTTTTATTCATCAAATACACATTCAAAAGTGACAGTATAGACCTTTAAAATGCTACACAATATTTCCATTTCCAGCAAATGTTCTGTTGCTCTTTTGAAATTTTATTCATCAAAGAATCCTAAAAAAAAATGCAATATGAAGTTTCATATTTTCAACATTGATAATAATAATAAATTATTCTTGAGCAGAAAATCAGCATCTTAGAATGTGAGGCTGAAGACTGGAGTAGTGGTGCTGAAAATTACATAAATCAATCAAATTTTAAATTGCATTCACATAGAAAACAATTATTATTAATTGCAATAATGTTTAATCATTTTGCTGTAATACTGTAAATTTGTGACCCAAATAAATGAAGCTTTTGTGAGCGAAAGAGACTCTTAACATTAAGCAAATAATTAACTTCTTTGTAATATTTCTGAATAAAGATTTTTTTTCCAGGAAATAAAACATTTGTACATTTTAAAAATTATATAGGAACATAAAAATGTCAAATAATAATAATTACAAAATTAAATAAATAAATAAAATAAAATAAATAAAAATAATTATGTAAATAAACATATAACATATTGCAAATAACAATAAAATAAAATATGTAAATAAATAAAAACAAATAAATCAAACATAATGCGCAAGTACATTAAAAACAAATAAAATATATACATAAAACTATAAATTAAATATGTAAATTAATTAAATAAAAAAATATGTACCAATAAATACACATCAGCACATTTTCCAAAACGAATCTCTGACACATTTTATCCCTTTTCACACAAATTTACAGAGTTTAGATCAAACGTTTTTAAACAATAACCAGAAGTATGTCATGTTATGAATATGTAACGATATGAATATGCTGGGAGATTTGGAAAGTGATGCTTTTGAATGTTAGCGTCACAGATATCCAGCTTCATATCTATGTGTTTTCATACACGCTAGGTTTACTCGGTAGCTCACGTGATACGGCGTTGCGATGAAAAGCTCCGTTTGAATCCAGTGTATCTATGATTCAACAAAACAGTTCAGATCTGTGTAAAAGGAAGTTGAAATGACACGGTCTTTTTATATCAGTTTTGCATTTGTGAACACCGTCAGGTAGGTTTAGGGTTTGGTTTAGGGGATATTTCCAACATGATAGAGCATTAACTTTTAGCAACAGTCCCTGTACATAAAAACACTGAGACCAGGTTGGAAACTAGCAGGACTCATTGATTGTAACTCAGCTTTGAAAGTGGTTTTGGCCTGTTTGGAGTTTGATGGATGCCATTCTGAACTGTTGTTGCATGAAGATTCATCAGAAGTCTCTGTGGAAGATGTTTTTGTGTTTACGTGCCAGTAAGTCAGAAAGATGCAATGTTCGCTTTTTGTTAAATGATGCCGTGAATGTCAAAGTGCCAATTAACAGAACACAAACGGGACGAGTCCTCACGTTCTCACATGTGTAATTTAATCTGCGTTATCCAGAGGACGTTTGAGAGAGCGTTTATTTGTCACTGTCAGAGCGCATTCACGTGTGTTTATGCAGGAGAGACGTGCCGCCTGTTTATAATAATATTATGAGTGACAAATGCACCTCAGCGCATATTAAATCTGTCATTCTACGCTCGCATGAAAGGAGAGGGAAGAAGGGTTGAAAAGTGAGCGGAAGATCGGCTTGATGAAGAGAGGACCAGAGACCAGACAGAGAAAATAAACGTGATGAATGAACTCATTAAAGGGGAGGGAAAAGAGGGCGGAGCTTGTAAACTTACAGCAAGGACAGGTAAAGTATGAAATAGCTCGCTTATGTTCACCAGGGCAGTTTTTCAAAAGTAATCCACTAGGATTTTGGAGAACAGATTGGATCAAATCTTTAAAATGGCTTTTTCAAAAGAAAAAACAGATTACATCATCGTATTAGATCACGTAATCCAGATCAAACCTTCAGTTTGGGTTTTTCAGAACTTTTTTGTAGGATTTGGATCACTTTGTTATCTGGATTAAGCTGATCCCATCAGAAGGGTGGATTCGGCGTGGATTTCATGCCCAAAATGTAATGAGAACTTTAAAAATGTATCAAATAATACTATATTTGGATCATGCTCATGATCCCAAGATATCCCAAGGTTTTAATTTTTTTTGTTCATCCGTCAGGCTACATTGATTAGGTAAGCTTTGACGTATTCAGCCTTCCAGTATAGGCCTACAGCAAAGTAGAAAGAGTTTGGCCCCCCAAACAGCTGTCAAAATTTACCAAAAACTAAAAATTTTATTCTGTCACTAATTTATATATATGTAAGGAATAATTGACTACGGGCCGTTGAATTATTAGAAAAATAATGCACACCCGAGGTGGTGATGCCGCCATTATTTTTCTAATAATTCAACGGTCCGGAGTCAATTATTCCGCTTATGCTACGGTTGCCACACCTCAAGACATCGATCAGATGATATATTTCAGGGGATTCGTCCGGTTTTTCTACTTAAATCGCTATTGTGAGTGGGATTATTTCTTCCGCATCTCATCCAACGACTCTT
>JAUMHQ010000059.1:27912160-27940819 GCA_032361165.1 Enteromius paludinosus
GTTTTAACGGTCGGGTAGTACGTTCGGCTTTAAATGTAGTACCTACTTAAGCAGTATGCGATTTCGGACGCAGCGTATTTATCCACGGAAACACAGGAACTACCAAATAAGGGCATAAACACGTGGGAGGACAAAACAAAACCAAAATGGTGAGACATGAAACCCAAAACTAAACAGACAGAACATGTAACAAATCTTGCCAAGTAATTGTTTTACAATTTAAAATAATTGTAAAATGTAATGTATCTCTGTGATCTGTTTCTCCATTCTTCAGTGTCACATGATCCTACAGAAATCATTCTAATATGCTGCTTTGCTGCTGAGTAAACTTTTCTGATAATTATCAGTGTTTAAATCACTTGTGCTGACAAATTTTGTGGAAACTGTGATACATTTTCTTAGAAATTATTATAGAATTGTATTTTTTGTATGTCATCACTATCATTTTCGATCAATTCAAACAAACACAAAACAATGACTGAGTCCAAACTCATGAATGGCTTAAATAAATGTCATATTTGTATTATTTATGAACTTGAGTATTAAATCGAGTAAGCGTGTTAGTATTTAGCATCAGCAATAGAAGGTAGGCTATCAGTGATCTCAACATGAACAACTGACTGTAGATTCAAACATTTCTCTTTTGAAGACTGACACGATCTCATTCTTTGTGGAAAATGTTTTCTACTTCCACTTCGTATGAATCGTAACACATGACCGACTAACTGCTGCTGGGGATTGTTGAAGAGATTGTAGAAGATTCAGTTGGTTCATTGAAACATGTTCAGATGAACTGATTTGTGGAAACTAGACTAGACTGGAGCCCTAGACTGTGTGTGAGTGAGTGAGTGAGTGCGTGTGCGTGTCAGTGTTGGGCTTACTTTTAAAAGTTATGCATTGCAATATTGCGTTACTTTTGCATTACTTTTTAAATATGGGAAGAGCTTGAGTGTTTGTTTTTATTATGAGAAGTTATTTTTATAGCAAATGTAAAAGCACACCAAAAAGTGTCACGAATAAACCTCAGGCTGAAGAAGAAGTGAATTCACATCTGTAAAATTATACTTCAGCAGTAAAAAAACATTGAAGCAAAACTGCACTGTATTCTGATTTCTCACAACATGGAGGCAGACTTGTCAGTCAGTAAAAAAGGAAACAAAGTTTTTTGAAAAAGTAATTAAACTTTTTAGTAATTAAAAAGTATTACGTTAACTCGCGTTACTTGTAAACTCTCGTTACGCAAAAAACACTGGTGTGTGTGTGACTGATCTCTTTTCCTTTTTGTCTCTGTGTGTTTGATGGAGAGTAGAGCGCTATTAATCACACACCTGCTCCATCACCTCTGTGTGTGTGTGTGTGTGTGTGTGTGTGTGTGATGAAATTCAGCACACTGATAGGGGATAGTCTCAACATTAGCTGTAGCACATTTGGAGTCTCTAATTCAAACTCTCTAGCGCCACCAATGCTTCAATTTTTTTACTCATGTTTATGCTATAACATTTGAACCATGCGGGCTAGAAACAACATTATTATTATTATTATTTAATTTTTTTGATTCGTTAGCTCAAGATGACTCGATACCGAACCCATAACCCTCTTCCAACCATGGCAGAAAAAAAAAGTAATGAAATTCAAGTTGGTTAATCAAACGCTTATTGAAAAACATGTGAATGAATTCATCAAAGAACGCACCCAAAGTGTACATGAGAAGACAGCTTCGGCACAGTGCCACCTAGTGGTCAGGAGATATGAAAAAATGGATATTATGCTTATAATTTCGAATTCGAAAATCGAATGTCTGGTCTCTCTAGATGCAGTACAACAGACAGTTTGAACAATACCCGTTTTTTAACCATGTTGGAAATTATGGGCATCAACCAATTATAAATATAATGTAAAATGCTATTGCACTGGGGTGGTACATTGCACTTGTTTAGGTACTGTAATGTGTACATTTTAGGTGGCAATATGCACTTCTAAGGTACTTTCATGCACACTTTGGAGGTAAATAAGGTACAAAGGTGTGTGTGTGTGTTTTAAAAGCCAGTGCCGCAGTGACAGCTTTTTGTGCCTTCTTTATTTTTCTGAGAGTGCATGCACACGTGTGTACGTGTGTGTTTATAGACACGTAGATTTACTTGAGCTCAGCGTTGACTCTATAAAGTCTGAGACTCGCTGTGGATTCTGCTGAGCAGGCTTGAGCTGTTGATTTACTTACAGCACTGACACACTCTCACACACACACACACACTGCTGTTGAATGAGGAGATATAGCGCTCAAGGGTGAGTGGGCCTCAGGAAGAGTGATGTGTTATGTGCTCAGCGGGCCTCCAGGGCTCACACACACACACACACACACACACACACATATATAAGCTGTGTACTGTTACCTATGCAGCGCTTATAAATATTCATGTGCTGTGTTCTTCAGAAGTGCTGACATCCGGTCTTCCAGGTTCTGAGTCTTCTGGGATGCGTCCCATATCAGCTGTGCTCTTCTCCCCTGGCTGTGTGGCCTCCGTAGGGACCCTACAGAGGGAGTACAGTGGGAATCGGTAGCGGTGTCTGCGGGATCTGAGCGCTTGAACTGCAGAGCGATAATAAATCAAACTCCCTGTCACCCGCGCTTAACAGAAAATACACAACAGAGGCGTGAAGCGTAGGGTTATTAACAGTGCAGGAAGATAGTTTTTGGCTTTGCTGTAAAATATACTCTTTTTTTTTTTTTTAAGGTAATAAATTACACCATAAGATATTAACACAGAGTAGCTACCTACATTTGTCTGTGGGCAAAGATTTATCATCAGTGTGAACGGCTCCATGGGACTGTTTCTATTGAACAGAAACAGTTGGTTGCTTGATTGCTTGGTGACTCCCTAGAATATATACATAATAGATATAAAAAAATAATGTGCACAGTACACATACATATTCTGGATGTAATTACTCATGATTAATCATTTGACAGCACTAAAAATGAATACATGAATAAATATATGTTTAATAATATGATTAAATAATTACTTTAAAAAAAGGTATTTATAAATATTTGAAAACAAATATATGTATTTGATATGAATATATGAAAAAAGGAAACATAATAAATCAATTCACTGATTTATTTTCCATATTGTGAATATCTTGGAACTGCGCACTACTCGTGGTGTAAGCGTAAAACCGTTTGTCTGATGTTCTCTCGTGCTTTGATGGTGCAGCTGTTTATCAGTAATTGCTGCTGGCAGTGATGTTTTGATATCCAGTTATAATATTTGTGTTCAGAGGGATGAGAAAGCGCTCTGATCTGTGTCTTTCTCTCTGCAGACAGCAGAACCGGTTCATGATCTGCTGCTGGACGTCATCACATGGGTGGGCATCCTGCTTTCTCTGGTCTGTCTGCTCGTCTGCATCTTCACCTTCTGCTTCTTCCGCGGCCTGCAGAGCGACAGAAACACCATCCACAAGAACCTGTGCATCTCGCTCTTCATCGCTGAAACACTCTTCCTCACTGGCATTAACCGCGTGGACCAGCCTGTACGACACACACACACACACACACAAATCATCTTTAGAGTACAGTGTGGATAGCTGATAGTTTATTTTTATTATTTAGAATTTTGTTTTATTTTTATAGTTTCCATTTTTATTTTACATTTGGTTAAAGTTTCAAGATTTATTTATTTATTTATTTTTACTTTGTTTTTTAGTACTTTAACATTAACTAAATCAAAATTAAATAGAAACTTTTCATATTTGATTTTCAAATGGCATAAAATAGAAAAACAATCGAAATAAAATGATCAAATTATGATAATAGCCATTACTTTAATATTTATTTATTTATTTATTCATTTTTTTTATCTCCTGAAAAAGTTAATTAATTTATTCATTCATTTAAAATGTCTATGTCGTTTTTTTTTTTTATTAAATAATTTATGTATTCGTTATTTCAGCTTTTCTTTGTTTAGTTTATGTTTATTTAACTTGAACATCTTGCTTTGACAACTAACTGAAATAAAACAAGTCTTTAAGTTGACATCTTTTTGTTTTTAGTTTCAAGTAACAATAATATTTTTTATGGTTTTAGTTTTCGTCAGTAATAACCCTGATAAGCGTCCCATCTGTCAATTTGTTACATTTAGGCTTGCCAGTAAAGTAGGAAAAATAATCCTAATTCAAAATCATAATGATTGACTGAAAGCAATTCTTATGTTTAGAATGTTTAGACATTTTTACTGATAAAGGATGTGATTTTTGCTGTGTGATGTAGCATTAAACATCCTGTTCTTTTGACGCACAGCTTTATTTGGAAAGATGGTGTATCTGGACGCAGGATATTTTAAATGGCTGACTGTATGTTTTTATTAGTTCATGAGAGGGTGAAATAGCACGAGTGAGTGTGTCATAAAGATTTCATGAGAGAGCGTTCAGTGCGTGTGACTCTAATGCAGAACATCATGCATGATTCATAATCTATAAACCCTCTTATTTCATATTTTTCAATTATCTGAGCAGGTTTGTGAGTTCACGGAGCAGCATTCATCATTGTCTGCGTAACAAGAGCATTTGCGTGTGTCTTTCAGATCGCCTGCGCTGTGTTCGCGGCTCTGCTGCATTTCTTCTTCCTGTCTGCGTTCACGTGGATGTTTCTGGAAGGCGTCCAGCTCTACATCATGCTGGTGGAGGTGTTTGAGAGCGAGCATTCACGCAGGAGGTATTTCTACCTGGCCGGGTACGGCATTCCTGCGCTCATCGTGGCCGTTTCTGCTGCCGTGGATTATCACAGTTACGGGACGGACCGAGTGTGAGTCTCCCAAATCGGAGTTTTTATCAGTGTTATTTTGACAGCAAATTTCCATTTAGTTTTAGTCGTAGTCTTCACTAAATAAAAAGTCTTATCTTAGTATTTTTTTGTCTTACTTTTAGTTAAAATATCTAAAAAGTCCTACATTGAGATGCATTTACCAAATAAGCACAGTGGCATAATATATTTAGTCTTATTTCCCAGGTACAAAAAATAAATAAAACTAAAAATAAGTAAAATTAGCTGCCAGTGGATATTCAAAATACTAGAATATTTCACTTACCCCGCTGGCAGATAATATTACTTGTTTAAGGGAGATGCACTTCATTTTTAATTTATTTATATACATTCAAATTAAATCCAGCTTTATTAGGACTACTAAATTGGTTCACTGAAGAGCAGGGAGTGAATTTTTTTATACGCTTGTCGATTTGTTAAAAACAAGGACACAGACAACAGAAACTGAATCAAAGCACACACATTCACATTATTCCAGCAGTTTACATTCACTAAAAATCTGGTCATCATTGTTTTTGTCATTCAAAAAGAGTTATATATTTAATTATCGGGTCATTTTCATCAGTGATAAAATGTTGTTGACATAAATCATGGAAAATTATTTAGCAGTGAAATTAACACTGGACTTCATGCACGGTCTTGCTGAAATGTGTGTGTATGTCTGTGTGTGGTCACAGGAGGGATGAAGTTTAGTCTAATGTTGCGGAAATTAAAGTCTGAATAATTGAAATAACTCTCATGTATCAGCCAAAAGACACAAGAACCTTGGAGACAACCTGCAGTATTACTTCCTCTGTGTGTGTGTGTGTGTGTGTGTTTGTTGCTTTGAAACTTGAGAGACGTGTTTTTATCTCATTTTCAGTTGCTGGCTGCGGTTGGATACTTATTTCATCTGGAGTTTTATAGGCCCTGCCACACTCATCATCATGGTAACCAACTCTGATACTCCCTATATTTATAACGCTCCTCACATGTGAATCCTCAACTAATCCGGTGCTTCTGTTCTTCCTAGCTGAATGTGATCTTTCTGGGAATCGCTCTCTACAAGATGTTTCACCACACCGCCATTCTGAAGCCAGACTCCGGTTGCCTCGATAACATCAAGTAAGCCTGACAGTGAGGAGTGGGGCCTGAGGAATGTGCTGTTTGGAGGGAGGGGCCTGTGGTGGGTGTAGACTGAGAGGTTGAACTTGTGAAGGGGTGGAGTCAGTAATAGGTGGGGTCTATGAAGGGTGGAGCATCTGGTGGATGTGTTCTGTTAGGATGGGGTTTTTGAGAGGTGATACTGAAAGGGTGGAACCAGTATTCTATAAAGGGTGGGGCATCTGGTGGATGCGTTCTGTTAGGGTGGAGTCTTTGCTGATGAGTCTGTAATTGGTAGGACTGTTGTATGTAAGGTGCATTTATATGAGAGATGGAAGGTGGGCTCTTGGGAAGGATCATTTGGAGGAAAGGCTTATGGTAGGTGGAGTCTTTGAGATGTGTGGTTAGTAAGGGGTTTGGGATCCTGTGATCTTTTGGGAGTGGATTTTTGTGGGTGTAGTCTCTGACGTGTGGGGTTTGGGGTGGAGTCTGTTGAACTTGGTCTTCTGTGGAGTCTTTCATAGGTAGGCCTGTGGTGGGTGGTGTCTGAGAAATTGAGTTTGTGAAGGGGTGGGGCCAGTTGTAGATGGGGCCTTTAAAGGGTGGGGCATCTGGTGGATGTGTTCTGTTACAGTGGAAAGATGTGAATTATGAAAGACGGAGCAAGTAGGATTGGCTCTTGGAGGGAGGAGCTTTTGAAAGATGAGGCCTGTGGTAGGAGGAGCATCTGGTGGGTGTATTCTGATAGGGTACAGTGTTTGAAGTGTAGCAACTGTTATGGGTTGAGTCTTAAATTTATATGATGCATGGAGCTTAGGTGTAGTCTGTGAGTTGGGAAGCCTTTGGGGAGGAGCCTTTCGGGAGGAGCCTTCAAAAAGGTTTGGCCTGTGGTGTGTTGAATCGGCAGTAGGTGGAGTCATCGATGGGTGGCAGAGAGTTTTGGGGAGGAGCCTCTGAAACGTGGGTCTGTGGTGCATGGGGTTTTTGAGATGTCTACAATGTCTTCATCATTCCTCCATTAATGGCTAATAATCAGTGGCGTGCCATTTGCTTTGCTTTGCATCGAGAATAGCATTTATGCTACAAAAGTAATGTGTTTTACAAAGCATTTTAGACCAAATGTTCACCTAAATTTCTCTCTGATCAGTTGACTAGCTCAGTTTGTTCAAGTAACCCGACAAAACCAATGGCAGGTAGAGGAACGGAAAAGTGGAAACCTGTTTGGAAACACTCATTATGCTGCTGTCTTTTATGCTGCTATTTGTGCAAAAACGACACACTTCATGCTTATAAACAGAAGCGTGGCCCGTTGAACAGCTACAGAGAAACTGTTACGGCTCATTTTTCATGTTGTAGTAGGTTGAGGTGAAAGTAAAACTGGCACAGGTATCCCACGGTGTGCGTGTGTGTCCGTCTGTGTATTCAGTGGGGAGGTTGTCGTTACCTGAAGATCTGTGTTGTTTCACAGGAAAGAGCAGCAGACATTCTGCCCAAATTAACCTCCGCATGCACATGAATATTCATCACCGGGCCACACAGCAGCCACTCAGGAGAGCAGAGCGCTGAAAGGACTATAAATATGCAAATTTATGACTGTCCCTTCAGATCCAGCATAGAGAGCAGGACAGTGAGATGGGTTTCGTTGTTCATGTGTGTGCTTTTTGTGTGTGTGATGCATGCTAATCAGACGCTTTGAGCCAATGATCTTGTAGTATTTCTGCTGTGGATGAGGCGAGATTTCACAGTGCATCACCGCATGTTAAAGGGACAAACTGGACTGACGTGTCGTTTCTCCCAGAGAACTGTGAAGCGAATACATCCTGACTCTGACACATGCATTCTGAAGGGTGGTCGAGCTCACCGGCAAGTTTTTGCAGTGGCCTTGGGATGCATTCTTGAATTGTGTCATTCTTTTTCTCTACAGGCTTTTCAGAAATATATTCAAAGCTTTAAACCAGACCAGAAATTATTTGCAGCAGTGCAATTATTGATTTGAAGAAAATTTGCAAAAAGCCCAAGAGTGTCTACTAAATGTATCTGTAGAGCAAAGTTAAAGCAAAAATAGTATGTTATAATTTGAGCTGTAGTTTATTATTCAGTATTAAGGTTATATATTAAAGTTTATATATGTACTAAATCAAACATTTATCAGTGTTTCCTTACAAATGTATAAAATCAAGAACTTGGTCATAAATGCTTGTCGGTACATTTGAACCGCTTTAACCATTTTTCTGACATAGAATAGCAATAGAATTATGAAATTACTTAATGTATTTAAGTCCTACTTACAGTAACTGAGTCAAAAACACTTACAAAAACAAATACATTTTAATTTCATGTAATTAAGTGTCTAAAACCCTTGTGCTTATGTATGCACATAAGCATATTCTTTAAAAGATATTTTATTTTGAAAGTTTGCTGTCTTTTTCACAACGGTATAAATTGGTGATGTAGAGCCTGATTCGATTATGCCCTTTGCAATGTTTTATGAGTCTGAAAGATCACTGTTACTCAGCTGTCAAGATTCCCAGAACAACAACTTCTGTGATTGGTGGATCCTGCTCGAGGACTATGGGTAATGTAGTGTGTAGTTCTCAATCTTCAGTTTCGCAAGATTTTATGTTATTGCTGAATCAATTTCTCTGTGGAAGAAACAAACAGGATTTTTAGTTCCAGAGCCCTGGTGTTGCTGCGCTCGATTATGGAGAGTTTATATATATTTCTTGATATTCATGATGAAGGGGACCATATAAAACTGAATGACAACAGCGGAGATGATGAGTTTGATTAATTCACAAGCGAGGGTCTTATTACAGCCACACTCCCTTCCTGAGATTAAATGGGATAATTCTTGTAATCAGATGTTCTATTCATGCCAATAATGAGATAATGACAGTCACTTGTACGTAGTTTTCATACTCGGCTGTATTAGTTTGATCTGTAGACGTCTGATTGCTTGTTCTAATGAGAGACTAAACAAAAACACTTACAGAACTGTGAGTGCGTTGATGTTGATGTTTGACACCGAAATCTTAAATACAGCAATTCTGTATTCTATATAATGTAGTCTACACAATTCTTTTGAAAGAGTCTCTTTTGCTCACAAAGGCTGCATTTATTTGATTAAAGTACAGTAACAATGATGAAAGAATTATTAGAATTCAAAATAGCTGTTTTGCAACTCAAAAATCATTCTAATATACTGATGTGCTGCTTGAGAAACATTTCTGGTTATTATCAATGTTGTGCTACTTCATATTTTAGCAATCATTTCTAATAGACAGCTTTTGTCACATTATAAACGGCTTTACTGGCACTTTTGATCAATTGAATGCACTCTTGTTGAATGCAAGTTTTCATTTCTTTAAAAAAGCATCCCATCTAGGAGGGGGTTGACATTTCAGATGATTGACAGGTGGCAGCTGCTATTTATATGCAAGTGGGCAGGACACTGTACCTCAAGGGACATTTTATTGGCCAAACATTTAGCCACGCCCCTCTTCAGATGCTGACGCTGTCTATATTTCTGGCCCACTTTCCCAGATGAGGCAGACTGTAAATTACAAAAGTCTATATGTGCTGTTTTGTCCATGTTTTAAGTGAGCTCTGGACCTCTCTCTCACACACAAACACACACACAAATAAATGAAGGTATATATCTGGATTTGTTGTGTGACAGAAGTGAGGCGTGGAGGTCATGACCTCTGTGAGCAGAGCAGGCCAGCCGTAGGTTGGGTTGCGGTTAATAACTCCACCTTCCAAATAGCCTTATAAATCACATCACATGCTTTTAAATCTTTTTTTTTATTTCTTAGAGATGACTGTTATAAATCATACAACGAACAACAGCAGCAGCACTGATGTTCACAAACATAACTTATAGGGATAGTTCACCCAAAAAAGAAAATCTGATTGTCATTTAGTCATCCTTGTGTGACTCCAGACCTATAAGCCTTAAATATCTCTGAAAGATGAATGCTTTTGTCCAGCCAATGAAAGTCAATAAGGACCAAAGCAACACTGGATTCTGATGGCTTTTACTATACGGACAAAAAAAAGTATTCGTAATTCAAATGAAAGAAAGTCAGATTTAAAATAACATGAGGGTTTATAAAATGATGTAGTTTTCATTTTTGACTCTTTGATCTGTTCAAACAGAAATGCTTTAGTAATAGCACCTCGAAGCTCATCTGAATGTGCCACGGCTCCTCCAGTATGAACTTATTAAGACTATTTACAGCAGATTTTGATGGGACTTATCTGATCAGAAACAACAAGAGCTGAATAAACAAACTAAATAACATGAGATTACGTACTTTTCATTTCTGAAGCATTGCATTAACTGAATCCCTGGGTACTACTAAAGGTATCAATTATGCTTGGCAATCTACTTCCAGATCTTCTTCTGAGTTGTTTGAGTGTTGCCATTGCTTTTTTGTACGTTTAATTTTATTTCATCATTGTTACGCATTTCAAAGGAGTTATTTTGTGTTTGTTTCATTCTTTCATTTCTCTGTTCTTGTCTTCTGCTGATGTTTGTCCAGCTATCGCTCTTACGATGGCTGTGTCGTAGTGGAGTGGCACGGGTAAGATCAGTCAGTTTCTCCACCTGTCATCTGTCCTTCTGAGCTCCTGAACCCACTCACCTCCTCCTCCTGTGTGTGTGTGTGTACATGTGCTTCCTTTTGACAGTTTTTCCTTATACTGTAGGTTGTTCAGTTTTAACATTTTTAAATGTTTAATTTCCAACCTGCTATTAAGTAAAATGCACTTACAGACATAGTTTGTAACTGCAACGTCTGTTCTTTAGCGTAATGTTAACCAAAAATTTCAACAACACAGTCTCTTTTAACGGAACATTAATCAATATCAGGCGTTTGTCTTCAACTGCATAAACATGCAACATTTAATTTGTGCAATCTCCTGTGCATAGAGTGCTGAAAACTAAATATTAGTGGTGGGCCGTTATGGGCGTTAACGTGAGATTCTTATCGCGCGATAAACAAAAATATCGCCGTTAATCTATTCACAAAGTTGGTTTGGGAGCTGGGTCTATACTACACAAGCTATGATGACTTTCATCTTGATATTTTAGCCCGGATGTAGACCTATTCTGATGGGACTAGTTTTCTAAACTAGTGTACGTGTGAGCTTCGATTCTTATCACCTGCTAAGTATCACTGCAGTTTGTGACTACATCACGAAATTATAATTTAATCTATTTATTTGGTTTTTTCGTTATAGTCCAGCATGAATGTAGGAGGATTCCATTGGATGCATCCATTCGTACTGGACTTACGAAAATAGATAAATAATCGTGTCTGTGCCAAGAAAAAAAAACCGTGTGACCGGGCTGGCAAAACCATGTTAAGGTGTGGTTACTTTAGTTCAGCTATTATGATTTTTATTTGTAGTAAACCCATGTTTAATTTTGATAACTAAAACATATGTAATATATATATATATATTTAATCTATTTATTTGGTTATTTCGTTATAGTCCATATATATATGCCCACCCTTACTAAATACCCACATATCCAGTTTCAGTTAATGCAGCAAATATGTGTTTTTTTTACTTTTTGGTGAAACATTTGTACTCTTAAATATTAAGTACAATTTAAAGCAATCAATGAAGTGTACCTTATAAGGAAATTT
The DNA here is from genome assembly GCA_032361165.1 of Enteromius paludinosus. NCBI lineage: Eukaryota > Metazoa > Chordata > Actinopteri > Cypriniformes > Cyprinidae > Enteromius > Enteromius paludinosus. Next base: position 27,923,720 of record JAUMHQ010000059.1, read on the forward strand.
AAGTAAGTAAGTAAGTTATAAAAAATTCTTTAATCCAATCAGCTACAGTTTATACAACAATGAATAAACTGAATTAGGCCAAAATGAATTAAGTTAACTCAAATATTTTGAGTAAGGCCATTAAATCATTCTAATATGATCTTATTTCATTTGAATTCACTAAGATATGAGCTTTCAGCTAGAATTATTTTGTTCATAAATCTCTTATGGAATGATCTACTTAATAATTTCTCCATTGTAAAATGTTTTGATTTAACAAAAATATTAAGAGTCATCTGAAAAATATAGTTACATAATACTTTTATTTCCGTGTGTGTGTGTGTTAAAAAAGAGGAAGCCAAGTATCAGCTAAAATTAAACATAAAAAACACATTAGTGCTTATAGATATGAGATGAGCTATAGTTAGCTATTCATCAGGGTCCTACTTTATATCAAGTGTCCCTAATACCTGTGTACTTTCATAGTAACTAGATGTGTATATAGTATGTAACCACAGTGTAAGTACACACCGGTACATAGTACCTACAGCTACATGTAACACCCCTCAGAATGGTGTGTGTGAGTACAAATGTGTAACAGGACATTGACAGCTCTGAAGCAGGTGAAGTTTTAGAAATGCATCGCCTGAGTGCTGCTGTCTTGGACACGTTTAGACCTTGCCCTGATCCGAAACAAAGAAAAACAACAGCAGCCAGAACTAGAGCAAAACAACCGAGTTTTCAAGAGCAGCAGTGTGTCATAATCATGGTGTGTTTGACTCTGATTGACGCGGGCTTGTGGGTTTGATCCGCACGTCGTTTCCCTTTATTCATTAATCTGTGACTCAATTAGAGTGTTTCTAGAGAGTGTCTTCATCGACGACATTATTCACGTCTCCGTCAAGACTTTCTGCCTCCAACTAACTCAATTACGGCTGCCATTGGGATGCAGATTCGCTCTCGAGACGGGCGAGACGATATGACAAATTGCTGCTAATTCACTTAAAGGCTTTAAAAGCGCTCTCTTTATCATAATTCACGCTCATTTGAACCCGGCGATCGGATACCTGAGGGAGGAGAGGCTCTTGTGTTTGTTAAGCTCCCAGCAGGACGTCATTAACGCAACGAGTCGCCAGTATCTCGTTCAATTAAGCTTCCGATGCACCGGGGGTTTTTCAGCAGGAGTGTGTTTTAGAGACGGCGAAGCAAGGTGTGAATGACTTACATCTGCATACTGTAGCTTCAGGGATGAGGTTTCTGGGGACCGGATCGGTGCGAGAAACACAGGATATTATTCCCTCGAGACCCGAGCAAGAAAATGGAGATTTAACGCTGGTGAAGAGACTCCGACAAGAGCGCGAGCTAATTAAGAGTTTCGTAACATTGCCGCTTTCCACAAATTCATTACACCGTCGCACAACTTTATGAAGCGTCAGACCATCTGTCCAGGATTTTAAATAGAACCGATGCAAATTCCACCACTTCTTGCGTTATTAGATAATGCGTTATTAAATTCTGTGGCGATTTGCTGTCTGTAAATGCAAGGTTTGAGTTTGAGGCCTTATTTAAAACACACTATATAAAACACACACTGCGGTAACCTGATTTATTTTACTTTATTGCTCTTTTTGAGACACATAAAACATGTCCGTTATTGCCTTCGTGTATCCTTACTGTAAACTCGCCATCTTGACATTTGCTCTTGATCTTCACATAAATATCACACACAGGTCTCTCACTTACCGTTTGTTGGAAATGGAAATAATTGTTCCTTTTTTTTAAAAGCCTCTGGCTCTGTTTTATATCCTCTTTGTGAAAAATGCTAATTATAATTTTATATGCATTCTGAATGCATTATTATAATTCACCTTGGACTGTCACCTTGAGCTGTACGTTCTCACACAAAGTTGCATGCAAGTAGAGTAGAGCAAAGTAGAGACTTTACTTATATTTCATGTGCTTTCTATGGACATAAAATGACTTTTGAGAATTTCTTTTAATGCATACATCTAATTTTTTTTACCCTGTATTTATTCATTTGTTTGTATTTGTTCAGTCGTTCGTTCATTTATTAGTTTATTTAGTGTTTCACTGTTCATCTAATATTTATATATTTTTTTTCAGTTTCCACAAATTATGTTTGAATAGTTTTAGTTTACAATAACATCATGAAGACTTTTTAATCTTCACTATGTGCATATCTCAGGTATTATAAGCGTTCATGGGCTGATCGTGTTCATTATTATCCCTGTCATTAAGATGGACGCAGCAAAATGATGTTTAATAGTCTTCACTTTAATTCCATCAATCAATCATTTTGTTGTGCACCTGCTGCAGTTATTAAACCCAGACTCTGTGTGTGTGTGTGTGTGTGAGATAATTACCCTGACACCTGTGTGTCTCCGCGCCCCTGAGTGTGTTTGTCAGCAGCTGATCTTGTTTATGTCTTGTGGTTGGTCCTGTCTGGTCTTTTTACAGAAATTATTGCTCATGTTACAGCTGGACGATATATTGAATATTAATATTTCTTGTGATTTAAATTGGCCAATATCTTGAATATCTCAGTGATTTTAAGAACATTTTAATTATAAATAGGCTTACTGCAGTTGTCTGTATTCAGTTTTACATATGTTATTTATATAAATATATATATATATATATTTAATGGAATTGTATAGAAGAACTATTTAGTGTTCAGTTGAACCACAGGTGCTACAACAAGAGAGAACTGACCAGACAATTCGGTATTAAAAACAACAACAACAAAAAACCCATCTTTTTGACTGTATTCATAATATAGGCTAAACATTTCTTTTTGTTTTATTGTTAACAATAAATCGCAAGCTAAGCATTCCTTAAGGAAATGGGGGAATCCACAAACCAAAGAAGATATTGTTGGTAACCAGACAGTTGACAACAGCTATTGACTTTCATAGTATGGACAAATACAATGAAAGTTAATGGGTACCATCAACTGTGTTTGGTTAACCACGTTCTTTAGAATATCTTCTTCTTCTTTTTTTGGCCTTATTTTTACTAAAATAAACGTATTTTTACTAAATTGTGGCCATGTTGTAGTAATTAATTAAATCAAAATGAAGCAGAGAATTGAACATGGTCTCTATTTCAAGGAAAGGACATTAAAAGAACTAATTCACAATAAATGTATTTTTGACAACGTCATTCAAAGCTGGAAATTTAACTTGTAATACTGCAAATTTATATATATATATATCTGGAAAACTGGTGCGGAGTATTAATAATTAAAAATGAGCATTGCTGCAAGTCTTTTTGTAATAAATGACCTGTGCCAGGCAAAACATAATCTATCTTAGCTTGCGTTCAGATGCCTGGCGTGTGAGAATGCATCTGTGTGGAAGTTTATGCAAGTTTATGCACTTTTTTCAGTTCATGCATCAAGGCCTTTCCATATAGTGCTTTTTATCACAAAATCTGCATAAAAGTAGGTTGGTGGAAACATAGCTATTGACAAATAGTAGTCTAATCCACACCGTGGCATCTATTCTTCTGTCCTTGAATGTAAGAGCATGAAGACAGAGATGTTTTAATGGTAGAAATATGTCAGTTTCGATGCTGTTTCATTACTGTACTGTTAAATTTGTGAAATATTAATGCATATGATTAGATCTCCCTGATCAAACCCCATCTGCCTCGTTTCCTTCACATTCTGCTCTCAAGCGTCCATTTATTTATTCTAACTTTCTGTTGCTTTTCTTTTTTCCACTTCTCATTCTTCAGTTATGAGGATTATGATCCGGAGATTAAGTAAGCAGATCCATCTTTCCTTCCCTCCAGCTCATATTTCTCTCTCTCCACTCTGCTTCATAACAGCAAATAAACCCTCTTCTCTCACTTCCTGTTTTCACGTTCTCCTTCACGCCACAATATGAAGTGCTGCCAATCACCCGTGTGTGTGTGAGTGTGTTTGACTCATTCTCTGCTCATCATCTTCTCAGTGCCCTTAAAGTTTCCTTCTTTACTGTGCATCTCATCCTGATGTGTCTCTCAAACCATTTTCTGACTCCAAATGAAGGCACTGAGAATCAGGACAAGGTCGTTTTGACATTCAGTTCCATTTGCAGATGCGATGGGAGAAAAGACTTACTTACTTTTTTTTTTTTTTTTTAAGTGAATGAATTCTTGAATAAATGGTTTTCTGAGCATTCAGACTTAAGATTTTGACCCGTTGGATATGATAAAAAAAAAAAGAAAAAGAAAAAACATGCTAAATGCTAGGGCTGCACCATTATAAAAAACATGATGTCAATAATTCCCTTGAAATTGTACATGTGATTATTAATTACGAGTATCACAATTTACACCGAATGGTATTAATACAATGGTTTGAAGCAACTGCATGCCATATTTTTACATGAACTTAAACAATCTGAAAACACTCAAACTGAAAAAACCTTTACTGCTTGCAATAAATCCAGTGTATGATTGACAGTTAATTATTTATTCTTAAAAACAAACAAACAAACAAAAAAACCTCAGACCTTCTTCTATTAAATCCAGTATAAGATAAATTTAGCGAAAAGTTTTTCGGATCAACAAAAGACCAGCCGAACGAAGACAAACTAAGACTTGATTTGTGCACCGTATTTCAAGTTTTCTGAAGTCATGGGATAGCTTTGTAACTTTAGTTATCATGTATGCTGTAATGCATCGTATGTATTTGTAAGAAAGGTTAAAATGCATTAGAATTCTTGAAGGCTATTTCTTTGTTATTAATGCTTTATATTTTCTGTATAGACCATGAAATGGATTATAACTCTGATATGTTTTCAGTGTATTTTATGGTGCGTTACAATGTCATAATAGAAACTAAACTAAATTTAAAATCATTTTTGTTTCTTATAACAAAATAAACATGAACTGAAAGAAAATAAATACAGATTTGTCATAGATGTTTCATCTTATTGACAAGGCAACATTTCTCAGTATACTGTTTACAAACTATAACACTTCATCATTGATATGAAAACAACACTGGTGCATTACAAGGCACATCTAATGCGTTTAAACTATTGTTACCATTGTTTATATAAAGGCTTACCATGCAAATTGTTAAAACTGCTTTTTATTGGTGAAAATATAAGGTCTCTCACTGGAGCAGTTACTTTTGTATTTAGCCTTAAAAGATTGATATTAGTGTTAAAAATGACGTATTATTACCTAATGCATGCATATGAGTAACTCTTGAAAGGGTCCTGAAGCACTGGCAGCTTTTGTACTGTACCTTTTTTTATTTCAGAGAGCGAATGATGCTGCTGCTTTTGATCTTTTTGGATCTTGGCAGCGTCTTCATTCGTTTTCTTGTGAAACAAAGTCCCACAGATCGAGAGCGGCGTGAGTGGGGAAGAAAATTGAGAAAATGGAGTTCACTTTAACTGAAGTCATATTTAATTTACGTGGAGAGCTGGGTAGAAATTTACCAATTTAGCCACTTCAGACTGTATTTTGAGGGCTAATTGGCTGTGTGTGTGTGTGTTTCAGATCGTGGGTAATCGGGGCCATCGCTCTGCTCTGTCTGCTGGGCCTGACCTGGGCGTTTGGTCTGATGTACGTTAACGAGAGCACGGTGATCATGGCGTACCTCTTCACCATCTTTAACTCGCTGCAGGGCATGTTCATCTTCATATTTCACTGCGTCCTGCAGAAGAAGGTTGGCAATAACAGTCACACACACAAACACACACTCACACACCATACAAAACAAGTATATTACTGAAAAAGTATATGACTATGGTTTCTTTACGATCAATAACTTGATACCAAAATGTGTCATGTAAATGCATACAACTCTTTAGTATATTACATTTTATTTTATTATTTTATTATTTAGCATTTTTAAGCACATCATAAACATTTCCTTATCTTGTCCTTTACATGCAAAAGCAACAAACACATTACAGATCACACGACCTACTGGACACACTATCTCAGCTTATCTGTGTCTTAACAGTTAACTAATATCATTAGAAATTGTTTGCTGTTAATTAAATGTAGCTGAAATAGCATGTAAATATAAGATTTAAAAAAGTAATAAATAAGCAGACATTAGAAATGTTGCCTTAGCAACTAACTTATATTTAAAAAAATAATATATATATATATATTAAGTTACTACTAAAACTGAAGTAAAAACTAATTAATTAAAGCTAAATAGGAAAATAAAAAAAACCTAAAGTTGATCAATTTGAATTAAAATGAATAACTGAGGTAAAATTATTAAAACAATTAAAATACATTAATGTCAGTTAATTTAAATAAAAGTGAAAGTTATACATATAATGCATAAAAATGCTTAAATTGGAAAAAAATTATACAAACAAAGTTGTTGAGTTGAAGTATTAAAAGTAAATTAAATTCAATATAAATAGTATTAAAAAGAAATTTACATAAAGTGAAAATATAAAAATAGAACTGAACCAAAATAATACAAGTGTAATAATATATTAATAATATTAAAATAAAACAGCAGGCTGTTCAACAGGTTTTAATGGCCTCATGTCAAAACAAAATGTAGTGAACAGCCATGCAATTATAAGCCAAGTCAGTTTTCAGCTGATGGAGACGTTTCAAGAGTTGATGAAACTTTCCTGAACTCATGCATTCTAATGCTTCATCATTAAATAAACACTTCCATGAATTATGCACAACCTTTACACAGTACTTCAGCAGTGACAGTCCTGAAACACAGCCACAGGGAAAACACTGTCAATGACAGCAGATTTAATGGCTGCTTGTGTGTGTGTGTTGTGTGTATTCAGGTGCGTAAGGAGTACGGGAAGTGTCTGCGGACTCACTGTTACAGCGGGAAGAGTGTGGAGTCATCCATGGGTTCGGTGAAGAGCTCGTCGTCACGAGGCCCGGGCCGGTATTCCTCTGCCTCACAGGTACACACACACACACACTCACTCACTCGAGCACAGCAGCACAAACACAAGAGATTTTGTGAGTGTCCATGTGTGTGTATTCTCTCTCACTCTGTCTCTCTCTCTTTGTCTCTTTCTCTTGTTTTCTTTCCTCTTTCATCACAAGGTTCATCACCCGCCTTGTATGACAAACTCCTCACAGTTACAGTATGAACAAGTAACTATCAGCCCTGTGACCCACACACACACACACACACACACACACACACACACACACCTGAGCAGCTCACTCACTTTCAGTACTTCAGAGGTTTTTCATGAATGTATACTTATGGTCAATATTTTTTAAGTCTCTTATCCTCACCCAAGCTGCATTTATTTGATTATATAGAAATATTGTAAAATAATATTTTTTAAATTTAATTATATATAACATTTAATTATTTAATTCATTTATTTTTTTTCTGTGACTAAATTTTAATTTTCAGCCTCATAACTCCAGTGTCGTATGATTCTTCAGAAATCACTTAATTACCCTACACATTTTGATGATGAGTTTATATAATAATAACAATAAAAGCATTGCTGTAGTTTAAAGGAAAGGCACGAAAATTTTATTTTGTGCTTTTTTACAGTTCAGTCTGTTCATAGTGTAGTACTAGTCTTGTAGTTTGCTGCAGGCTTTTCAGAATGAATTCATTTCGAACGAGATGCAGGCATTGCATGTTGTCCTTGTCTCAAGCAAATCTATGGCTTTACATATCTGTGCTTTAATATCTCATTTCCATGGTAACAGTTTGTCTGGTTACATGATCTCTGTGGAGACAAGCTTTCCAATTTGACCTTTGGCCTTTCAGGGGTCATGTGCAAACATGTAACGAGAGTCTGACATGCAGCAGAATCACACTCTTCTGACCCATGATCGAGTGTGTGTGTGTGTGTAAATGTCAGAGAGATGAGGAACAGACACAGGATTCTAACACTGACAAACAAACGCTGCTGCTGTGCGCTTTTATCACGCTGTTCCAAACCTGTAATGTTTCAGTGTTTCATTTCTAAATGATTAGTGCACTGATCGTGCGTGGAACGTTTCTGTGTGTGTGTCTGTGACACGCTGTTGTTGTTCACAGAGCCGAATCCGCCGCATGTGGAACGACACGGTGAGGAAGCAGTCAGAGTCTTCATTCATGGCTGGAGACATTAACAGTTCAGCGACACTCAACAGAGGTACACACACTCACAGGCACACACACACATGTGCACACACACACACACACACACACACACACTCTCACTGTCTGCGCTTCACCATTGTTTAAAAAAAGTGCACTTAATTGCACTGAATGTATACTTATAGTGTATGTCAAATGTTAAAGTATGTATATCTTTAAAATATGAACATAAAAAGACAGATAAGTGACTTCAAGAGAGACACTTTCATGACCCCACTTTCTGAACCCACTTAAGTACTTAAGTTTTAAGAGACTTAAGTACATTTTAAATGATTAAGTTTTAATAATAATTTGTGTTTTCATAATGTACACTTTGATGTGTTGACTAACATACTAAAGCACATGTAAAATTAATATATTTAAAATCGCTGAATTGCAGCTTTATTACAAATTTGTAATTATATTACAAATATATATTTATATTATATATTTAAATGCATGAATGACATTTCAACAGAAATGCCATAAACATAGTGTGTATTTTTAGTTTATCATAAATGTCAGTACATTCAGCAGTACTTTAACATATTTCAAAAACAACATAATTATGAAATTACATAAATATACTTAACTTTTACTTAAGTAGGTCAAAATCCCTTTTCAGGTTCAATGTAAACATTGCAAAAGATTGCATTCATAATAAATCCCAACTATAATATCTTTGCAGGCATGCAATTAGCTGCCCAAAACATTCAGTCACGCTTAAGTATACTATTTAAAGTACATTAAGTTCTTAGTACTTAAACAGTATGTTAAAATGTACTTGTTTTTCACAAGTAGTGTTAAAACACATTACATTTTACATATAGGCACAGATTTCCTCTTATTTGTACACTTTTGGCTAATTTGATTATGCTTCCAGCTACAAGCAAAGTTTATTCCTCTCAGCTCAGTTTGACATATTTTAGCGTATTCATTCCAGAACTGAAAATCATGTCTTAAAATCTGAAATAAAGTCAGATTCCACTAAAAACAAGTGCTTGCGGAGTTTGGCGTCCCATATAATTGCATGTTTGAAATCAGTGCAGAAAACAGGGGAAAAAAGAGTTCACAAAGATTTCATATCTACAGATAAAACTGTGCTTATGTTTCTTTAATGAACATCTTTCCGATCCTGACATTCAATACATTAAACATTTACAAGTAAATTCAGAGTCTGTGAGCTTCTCCTGGTGTGCGTCTGAAATGCTGCTTTAATTGCATGAGAAAAGTTCAGAAAAACCAGAACATGCAAATAAGTCTATTTTTGTGGCCAGTAAAATAAAAAGAATTAAAAGAAGGGAAAAAAAGGTGGTAATTAAACTTTAAAGACTTGAAGTGAATGACAGCGTGTTGAGATAAGGAAAGAAATCCAGCCCTGAAAGTTAAAGTTAAGACTGTTATAATAATTGGCAGCTGAAAGTAATGAAGCTCATTTAATTTACATTTAGATTATGCTCATGTTCGTTCAGTCTCTGTGTATATTGTGTAAATGAGAGGTAAACAGGTGGATGAGGATCTAATTAGCGTGGAATATGCAGCATCTTTAATACCAAACATTTCCAGCCGAGTGAAATGACAGCCGTGAGCTGCAGGCCTCAGGAAAAGCAGACGCTCCAGTCGCCGTTCATTTCCTCTGAAAGCAGAGCGGTTGGACAGGACAGGAGCTAAATCACAGCATCCAGTCAAGATGCCGAGAATAGGTCAGAACAGACTTCAGTGCAAGAAAATAAGCCAATTTCCACAAATAACACCCAAAATACTGCCACAAATGTTCATTCTTTTACATCTTTCTTGAGTTTGCCAAATGCATCCAAGGAAACATTTAAGAATGTGGATTTTTGTGTATTTACATCTCTGTTCGTAAGATTGTATTGTGTGTATATATACACACTACGGGGTTGTTAAATCTGACTGGCTGATGTCTAATGTGTGCAATTATTTTCAGGAAACTGCATGCCAAACGTAGTTCCAGGCAGCTCTTTGAACGCATTACAGTTCGATATCGCATCGCCACAGACAAATAAATATAGTAATCTATGTCATTTCCATGTTTTGCCACAAACATTTGTTTTAGTATTTAAATAAAACAATAAAAGAAGTTTAATACAGTTTGAAATGTAGTTTGCCCTGTACATTAGAATGTGTCCTTTTTTTATTTATTTATTCTATCATATGTATTTTTGTATAATTTACAAAAGACACCCACTAAAATGCCATTCAGTTGTTCATATAGCCTACAAAAAAGTCATGTTAGGCATTTTTAATCACAGGTCTTAAATAGGTTTTACATAAATATATGTTACCGTTGTTGATAATAGAACCTTTTTTTCCACAAAAGTTGAAACGTTAAAGTAAACACTTAACGTCTCGGTTAAGTAACCCTTGTTCCCTAAAGGAGGGAACGGAGATGTTACATCAGGGGTGCCCAACCCTGCTCCTGGCGATCAACTGTACTGCAAAGTTTAGCTCCAACTCTAATCAAACACACATGCCTTTAACTTTCAAGCGATCCTAAAACACGTAATTAGTTGCTTCAGGTGTGTTAGATTACAGTTGGAGCTAAACTTTGCAAGACAGTCGATCGCCAGGAGCAGGGTTGGGCACACCTGCGTTACATCATTGGCTGACGTCAACTCTGATCTTTGGAGAAAACACCAATAAGAAGTGGCCAGTGGTTTTTGCATGCCAAGCCACGCCCCCATACATATGGGTATACAAGATGGCAGTGTGCAAACCGCCATAAGTTTTCTGCTGAGGAGCCGATTGCAATGGACTCCCCAGCGCAGTCTGCCCCAGCCTCCCGGAATTACCTGATGTTACCCAAAACACGGGAGTCCACAGGATCCACGCGAAGATTATAAAATCTGGCGAAGGTGTTGGGTGTCGCCCGACCCGCAGCTCTGCAGATGTCTGCTAGAGCGGTGCCTCGCGCCAACGCCCAGGAGGTGGCCACACTCCGAGTGGAATGGGCTCTCACTCCCAGGGGGTACGGGCATGGTATCCACCACCCAATGAGACAGCATTCCCCTTCTGCTGTCCTCCAAAGCAGACAAAGAGCTGCTCGGAGTTCCCGAAACTCCGGGTGAGTTCCACATAGAGGCGCGAGGTGCGTACGGGACACAGCAACTCAAGGGTCGGGACTTCGTCCATTTTGGACGAAGGAGAGGTCCCAAGAAGGGATTAGATGTGATCTGGTTGGATTCAACCTTCTCGCACCTCTGAGGAACCTGACGATCAGGTAATGTTTCCCAACAAAAGTCAGTCAACTGCATCGTGGTAAGCCGCGGTGGCAGTGACATAGACCTTCAAAGTGGAAGGGGACAGTCTCCGTTCTAACTTTTCCTTAAGGAAGGAAAGCACCACACCAACCAAACATCTCTGAGGGTCCTCAAGGTGAGAGGAACACCAGTCATCGTATGGACTCCACTTCATAGCTTAGGCCTGCCTCGTAGAGGGGGCTCTAGCCTGAGTGATAGTGTCTGCCACGCCCCGGGGAAGGCCTGCGTTTATTAGAGGAAAGTGCTGTACAACCTTTCAGAAAATGTCAAAAGCTTCCAAAAATAAAAAAAATAAAAAATCACCAAAGACTATACTAGATATGAGTAATTTTTTCAGTTGAGGGACGATTTATCAGATTTAGCTCACTTATAAGAACAATTTTCTTCTTAAACTCTGTGAAAGACTGGTGTGCAGGAGAATAAAGATCTGCTCTGAATATAAGACTCCTCTGTGAAGCTGATTTCTCTGTCTGTCTCTCTCTGTCTGCGTTCTGATCAGTGAGACACTAATGTTCTGTTATGATGATGGATTGACCCTCTCTAGAGAGAGGAAGTGTCACGGTGGCAATAATTAGGCTCTCAGCACTTAACCCAGGCGTGTGTGTGTGTGTGAGACGTTCCATCACTCATGCTGCTCAGAGCAGACAGACGTATTAACCAGAGACACAAAGCCTACTCAGAAGAAGAGTGTGTGAGAGACAAATTACAACACACACACAAGTTTACTGAGTCACCTGCCTGTCACAGGACCATCACAGAAATACAAAAACTACAGAAAACATTATGTAATCAAATAAAACATTTTAAAACATATTTTAGGACAGCCAGTTATAGTGTAATTTATTATTGCATTATTTTAATTATTTATCACACTTTTTTGCTGTTATTCCAATCAGTCATAATGCAGAGGTCATTGTAAGATAGACTTTTTTATTTATTAATGAACTATTATTGCATGTCACATAATTTCAGCCTTTGTCATACTTTAGACTTATTGTGTGATAAAGAAATAGTATATCCTAACTTTGACTTTTTAGCTTTTCATTTTGACATCTCATCTCATAATTCTAAATTAGAGTCTTTATAACTTTTGTCATAATTTCTCATCATTTTGACAGTATCTCATGTTTAAACTGAAATTGCTAAGTGTGTGTGCTTGTAGTAATTTATATAAAAATACCTTCTTACAGTATCCCTGCTTTAGAGCATGTAGCAAGGGTAAAACGTAAAGGGACATTCACTGGCTAATCAGAACCATAAACTCATGCAGTTTGATCCAAAAGTTTTATTAACTCTATGTTAACTCACATAACTAAACACACACGTTTACATACATTCACACAAGGGGAAAGAGCAAAGAAGGCTTAAGGGTAAACCATTAGGAAAAGCCAAAATTGAAGTTTCGTTTAGTTATGTGTACAATACTTGCATTGCCTCGTTGGTGAGGGTCCGATGCAGTCTCGAGGTCCTGATGGTTCCAAGGTTTTGGTTTGAAGAGTGATGAATTCCAAAAGATGTTGTGACTCTGATGATTGGTAGATGAAAGAAGAGCTGGGAGAGAGATCTGTCCACGATCCGTGGAACTTGGGTAAATGAAAAATCAAGACCGCAAAGTCTTAGGTGTTGCCGTGGAGTTAAATCCTCATCTTAGTGTCTCACAAGACTGCAGACTGGACTGCATCTAGGCCCACCTGATGCGTTTGCATCTGTCCCAGGGGCTTAGCCAGGAGACGAGAGAGATGGTGGGGTTCCAGCACCCAGTAAAAGCACAAAGTGAGAAGTGTCACCGCCATGGGGCTTTTGAAACATGTTGAGGTCACACCTCTTGTGGGTCAAAGAGCTAATATTGTATTGATCCATTGGAAGGAACTTTTATGGCTCTTTGTTTCTAAGCACAATTTGCATATGCACTGGATTGGAGGTTGATATACAAATTAAAAAGATATTCTTAAAACACTGAATGTTGCAAAGACATCAACATATACCATACACTCTCTATTAGAATTTCTGAAGACGAGTCCTTAGATACCAAACACGAAATGTGTTGATATTAAGAGTACACCATACACAAGACAATTTACAAGGACAATAACAATATACACAATGACCTGAAGGATATGTGTTCAAAGAAAGTTTTTCTGTCAATTAATTTAGAGAAAAGTCCATTTTCTTTTCAACAGGGAGAACTAGTCAGATTTGCTTTGTTCACATTCCATCAAGCAATAAACCAATCTTATCAGTCAGTTTCCAGTTTAATCAAAGGCCTGTTTTGCCTTTCTGAGATGTTAGCTGCCTTTCGGGGGAAGGGTACACAGACAGTTTGAGTTACCCCTTGAGCTGGTAAAGCGGTATTAAAGATCATTTGTTTAATATAACAAATAGTTTGTGCCTGATCGGTTCAAATGCTACAATCGTAAGTACATAGTACATCGCTACCCTAATACTTCATGGTTTGATTCTTAGTCATCTTGAGATGTCTTCTGCTAAATTATAGTGTTTAGCTTTTAAAATTTGGCAAATGTGTTAACTGCACAAATTCTAATAATCACAGATTTTTAATCATGTTAATGTGCTAATTCTGACAGCCATAATTTGTTTATGAATCATGTTACCTCCTCAAAGGGATTTGTAGTTGCCATGGAGGTTTAGTTCACTTTTGAAGAGAATTTTTCAGGGGTCGGGACCTTCTGTGCTAGCAATGTGGAGGTCAGAGGTCAATTTGTGTAATTATTTCCTTTGCAGAAAAAGCTGCATTTAAACCTCAACCTCCGCACACCTCCCTGTCTACCTTGCTCTCTGTGTCGTATCACTGAAGGCTCTTATCTCAGTGTTCAGCGGATGATTTTCAGAGGTGTATAATTAGCCAACAACATAACAAATGTGCCTGAGATGATAATCACAATCTAAACTCTGTTGAATGAAAGTCTTCATTGGAGATGCAAATAGAAAGTATGATACAACATGATATAACAAGTCTTGCTATTGCAATGTCAAAAAAAACAAAAAAAACAAAAACAAGAGCTGAGCTGAAAGCATTATATTCTTATCGATAACTAAACGCATAATTCAATTAGTTACAATATTTAATGAACAAATGCAAGGGGCAGGAGATGTAGAACTTTGTGAAAATCCAATATTGTGGAAATGGGTGCGCACAGAATCTGTGTGGGCCTGCCGAGAGATTATACATAATAATAGAAACACTGCTCACAGGAGGCAATTTCAATCCAGCTGTAATTGTCTTGAAAGTGAAGAAGATGGAGGACAATTTGCTACAAAAGCGGTGCTTTAAAGGGGATGAATTTTCAAGACACAACATCTTGGAGAGCTAGAACTGTCAGAATGCTGAAGCACGCTTGCATGTTAACAACCTTTCAGAGAAGTTCTGTCTGTAAATTCTTCCCTATTTATCACCGCTTCTGCGAATACCAAACACTCTATGGAATGGTTTGATGGGCAGAGCTTTCTTTCCTGCGTTGAGGGAAGTTTGAGCAGAACATAAAGGGCTTGTCCCTTTTTAAATAACCACTAGCCTTTTTTATAGGCATGATTTGCTACATGTTTCGCTAGTCAGATGTATGAAAAAAAAAAAAGAAAAATAAAAAAAATGATGAATCATTATAATAAAAAAATTTCAGCATAAGTCATGATAATCATGTGATTATGAGACTGACAGGACATAGAGAAATTGTGAGATAAACACAGTTATTACTAAGTACTAAACTGATGAGTCAAAAGTATGAGATAACATAGAATTAGTTAAGAGTCAGGTGTTACATAAAGACTAAATTGACTAAATTAAAAATGATGAGATAAAGAGATAGATAATGACTTGAAATTATGGGATAAGTTGTAACTGCAATAAAACAACTTAAAAGATTATAACAAACATATACATTGTGAGATTAAAAAAATTCAAAATTGACAAAGTCCAAATTGTTAGATATTGTCATAATTATGAAATAATCCAAATTACGAGAAGTCAAATTTATGAGATATGTTGTTGTGTGATTTAACCAAAAAAACAAAGAGAGATTATGGCATAAAACATACATTTTGAGATACAAAACTGAGTTATGAAAGTTATATGTATGAGATACAGTCTAAACTAATACGTCTCAAGTCTGAAATTGATTACATTACATTACAATAATGCAAGTTATAATAATTTTTTATGCTATAATCACAATATGATTTATGTTATTATGATTTAATACAGCATTATATTATATTATATTACATTATATTATATTTAAAAGAGATACTGTTCTTCCAAAATGCACTTTATCACTCACTCACATAGACGGTCCGAATCTCTGATGAGATAAGAATTTTAACATTAGTTGAATGCTCTTGCTTTTTTTTTCTTTGGCTGCTGATGAGATTGGGTCTGTATGATAACGATGCTAACATTGTTGCTGCATTTGTTTGATCTTCTCTGTGTGTTCTTCTCTCCGTCTGTGTGGCTGTATCAGGTGCCATGGCCAATCACCTCATCCCAAACACTCTGCTGCGCGCTCACGCCTCTAACAACCCCTATAACACCTTACTGGGCGAATCAGCCGTCTATAACAACCCCACCCTCAGCATGTACAACGCTCAAGGTGTGCTGCATTCTTCCGTTGCTTTGACTTTCAGTGCACTAACTGTGTGTGTGTGTGTGTGAGAGTTGGGGAAAAGGGCTCCGCTATGTGGCTTCAAGCTGAATATGTCTGCAATCATCTTTGTCTTTTGTCTGGTACAGTCTGGTCCAAACAAACACGTAATTCCCAATGAAAAATGAGTTCATAGAGCTAAAATAATTATAATAACTGATGGCTACATTTAGCGGCATGACAGAAATGTGACTCAATCTTTATATGCATTAGTGTCTAATTGCAAAGTAAAATCAAATCACTCAGTCCTCTGAAGACACGTCACACTAATGTGTCTGGTGCAGATGGGTTTGGACAGTTACACTAGACTCGATGCAACTCAAAGCAATTAATGTGCCTCTTGCATGCGAAACACTCAGTAAGACTTCATTACAGTGCATCTGCAGGCCAAAAATCTGCTGCAATGACCTCAAGAGGCCTGGTACAAGCATGGGATAAGGACCTTATCATCTAGCCAGAAATGTGACGGCAAATGTATAAATGCATCAGTGCCGAATCACAACACAAAATAGTCTACTCTTCTGAAGATAATACCAGTGTAATGCGGCAGTGATGCTACATGGTTTTTGTTGCATATTGTAGCACTGGCTTGCAAATACTCAGATATCACACATCTAGAGTGTTCTTTCAGGCTAGACATCTACCATGCCCTCATGCTGCAGTGCTTGCAGTTGGCCTGGCATTTCAGGACAATTAAAGGATGAACATTTTTAAGTCTAGAGAGAAATACAATTGCAATTTTGTGCTCCCTTTAATGCTTAATCACAAGACAAAACTGTCCACCCCAGACTGAAAACGTATAAGTCTCATGTGCCTCGTGCATTAGGGTTTGGACAGCAATGCTACACAGTTTTTGTGGCATGTCAAATCATTGGACCAGGTAAAAACAATACATATCATTCCTTTAATGCAAACACTACACACCTTATGCTGCATAACAGAAATGTGAATGGGACTTGGATCACAATACCAAATGGTCTAGTCTTAAAGGGATAGTTTGCTTACCCCCAGGGCATCCAAGATGTAGGTGACTTTGTTTCCTCAGCAGAACACAAACAAAGATTTTTAACTT
>JAUMHQ010000059.1:27951916-27962050 GCA_032361165.1 Enteromius paludinosus
AGTTCCGTTCATGTCTTCCTGTCTTCCTTCCTGTGTGCCCATATATGGTCTTTCCTGTGTTTGATGTGATTATATGATTTCATCCCTTCCACCTGTTACCTTCCCAGCTGTATCGTGTAATATAAACTTCAGTTATGGTGCCTTTTCTCTTTTGTTGTATATTAAAGGATAATTTTTACTGTGTTACGGAGGAACAGCAAAAATAAAACAACACAACAAACTCTGAAAAATAAGGTAAATTATGTAAGTGAGGGCTGGTGTGTGAAAGCGGAAGAGTCTGAAGGTTAGAAATGAGTGTGTATTTTTAGCAGGTTCTCTGATCATGTCAGTCTGATCAGTTCAAGCAGCTCATTTTTGCGCTGACGGGTTTATGAATATCTCAATGTAAAGCTGCTTCACAAAGAGACACTCTCTCAGACCTGAATGTCTGCAGAAATTACTCATAAAACCAGCTCTGATCTTCAAAATCACACCAGTACAGACAAACCCTTTCTGACTGAACTCAGACACACTCTCTTTGTGTTTAAGACACTCAGTTATCATTCACAGTCTAGACAAAGGTTGAGTGAGTGAACTTCATCTCCAAATGCTAATTAAAGGCATTGTTTTGTCTGTATCTTGCTCTTTAAACAAAGGCACAGAAACACTGGTTACTGATAAATCTGTTGGCTTAATCCCAACAACTTCCACAGGACCACAGAAGACCGTTTTATTCTATGAGTTGATGTTGTTGATTAAAGATGGAATTTTTATTGTAAATACTGGTGCTTTCTGTTGGAATGCATACTGTTCCTTTTGAAAAACAAAACAAATTAATACAAATTCTACAAAACACACACACACACAGTGGAGATAAAATCCATACATAATTGTTGATTCATTATAATAAACTATTCACTATTTTTAACATTATATTAAACTACTACTACTGCTACCACCACCACCACTACTACTACTGCAAGTACTACTACTACTGCTACCACCACCACCACTACCACTAATTCTGCTGCTGTTGCTGCTACTACCACCACTACTACTACTACTAGTTTCACCACAACCACTACTACTACTGCAAGTCCTACTACTACTACTACTACTACTGCTACCACCACCACCACCACTACTACTGCTTCTGCTACTACTACTACCATTACCACCACTACGGGCACCACCACCACTACTACAGTACTACTAATACTACTGCTAGTCCTACTGCTACCACCACCACTACTACTACTACTACGACTGCTGCTGCTGCTGCTGCCTCTGTTGCTACTACTACTACTACCACCACCACCACAACCATCACAACTACTACTACTACTACCACCACCACAACCATCACAACTACTACTACTACTACTACTACTACTACTACTACTACCACCACCACCACCACCATCACTACTACTACTACTACCATCACCACCACTACGGGCACCACCACCACCACTACTACTACTACTACGACTGCTGCTGCTGCTGCCTCTGTTGCTACTACTACTACTACTACCACCACCACAACCATCACAACTACTACTACCACCACCACCATCACTACTGCTACTAATAATTATTATCATTAAAATGATTATAGTTTGTCTTTGTTGTTTTTAATAGTGATACCAATACTACTACTACTATAATAATAATACTAATAATAACAATATATTGTTCTATACATTTTCTCATCTGTAACTGTCATGCTGCCAATTAAGATGTATAAGATCATTCAGAAGCTGAAAGGATGTCAAACATCAGTTTAAATGCTCATAACAGACTAATTTCTGGTTGTCTGATAGTCACAATCCTTAATTTCAGCTTCAAATTTTCTTTTCATTTAGAAATGCGCTAATAAGAGAGCTCATGTCTGCAGGCGAACAAAACATGAGAAATTTAATCAGCATGAACAGTAATGAGAGTCATGTTACAGAGTTAAAAACACCAGAGTTTAATTTCATGTAACGCGTTTATACGTGTGTGTGCCTGTCAGTAGAAAGACACCACACTGTACTGTTATTATACTGGAAAACTGAAATGAAAACTACAGGAATAATTAAAGGAATAGCTCACCGAAATGAAAATGTGCTCATCCTCAGGCCGTCGGAGAATGGGATGAGTTTGTTTCTTCATCAGATCTGGAGAAATGTAGCATTACATAAGTGTCTCAGCAATGGATGCTCTGCAGTGAATGGGTGCCATCAGAATAAGAGCTGATAAAAACATCACAACACCACTCCAGTCCATTAATTGAAAAATCCATCTCCTGTCATCAAAATCCAGCAAATTTGTGTTAAGAACTGTTCTGACTTGATCTGTGCAGATTCAGACCAGATCACTTTTTCACTCAAGGAAGCAACAGTTTAAGTTTAAAAATCATCTTAATTATGCATTTTTTCCCTCACAAACACAACTTTTGTGTTCTCCAGATGTTAACTGATGGACTGGAGTGGTGTGGATTATTGTGATGTTTTTATCAGCTGTTTGGACTCGGCACCCATTTACTGCAGAGCATCCATTAAAACTAAACACATATATGGATTAAGCGTTACAATCTTGAAGGAGGCTGCGCAACTCGCTATGGTCGCGCTCCGGCGAGATCAACGCTCTCAATTGCATTGAGTCTATTACAGTGCCCAGGAACATTATTTGTTGGACAGGCAACAGCATGCTCTTGGCAAATTTCAACCTGAGCCCGAGATGGTCTAAATGGCAAAGGAGAAATGCCCTGTGCCTCTCCGCCTCCTCTGGCGACCTGGCCAGAACAAGCCAGTTGTGGAGGTAATTCAGGACACGGATTTCCATCTGTCTGGAAAGCACCGCATCCATACACTTTGTAAATGTCTGTTGGGCAAGGGAGAGACCAAAGGGCAGGACCGTGTATTGATATGCTGTCCCCTCGAAGGCGAATCTTAAGAATGGCCTGTGATGAGGTGCTATTTGTATGTGGAAGTATGCATCTTTCAGGTCCAGTGAAAGCAGCCAGTCTTTTGGCTGTATTTGCGAGAGGATGGCTTGTAGCGTGAGCATTCTGAACGACCGTTTTATCTGGGCGCTATTCAGATGTCTCAGGTCGAGTATAGGTCTCAGACCGCCGTCTTGCTAGGGAACTAAAAAGCACTGACTGTAAAACCCTTCATCTCTTTCTGCTAGGGAGACAATTTGTATTGCCCCCTTTAAGAGAAGTGCTTTCACTTCAGTCCGCAGCACATGAGCGGTGCGGCTCACAACTGAAGCAATGACGATGGTGTTAAACAAACTGGAGGGTGTAACCGTGTTTTATTATTCCCATAACCCAATCTGAAACCCAGGAATGGCTTGCCAGGCATTCTGCCGAAGGGATAAGGATTTCATTACATCGCGTGCTTTGTCACTGTTTAGGGACATGTGATTCGTGTGTGCGTGCTTTAGAGGGAAACTGCTCTTTTTGTGAGTTTTTGAGTACGCTATAACAGCGCGCTGCATGGGCGTTTTTACGGGCCCATTTATTGCAGCTATATCGTGTGTCATACCCGGAGCATTGCAAGGTAGAAGACAAAAACGGAGCAGCTTATGGGGTGGTCTGGCCATGGCTAGACTATGCACCGCCCTCTTAACGAGATGTCGATCAGGAGGATGCCGGCGAAAGGGGAAGCATCTAGTGGCTGATCTAGATTTCTGCTTTGACTGCCTGGGCTTTCTGGGGTGGCCAGCAGATGCAGTGGAGCGCTTGGGTAGGAAGTGCCGCATTGCCTTGGACGCCTTCTATGCCTCTGTGAAGCACTCAGCAAAGCCTTTGACAGAGGGGCTGAATAGTCTGCTTGGCGAGATGAGCGCTTCGAGAAACGGGACCTTCTTAGCATCTTTAATCTCTGTCAGGTTGAGCCAGAGATGTCGTTCGAGCATGACGAGGCTGGCCATGGATCTGCCAATTGACTGGGCTGTAATCTTTGTTGCCAGGTCAGTTGCGCTGGGTAGCTCTCTCAGCGTCAGGTTCTCTGGCTGCGAGAAGTTTCGAAACAATTTCAACATGGTCATGGTGTGAAGGGCCGAGACTGCTTGTCCAGCAGAAGAAAAGGCTTGGGCGGCGGGAGCATATGTCGTCCTGCATGGCTTGGACAGATGGGTGGGCTTCTCCTTCCAGCTTATAGCAGCGGGCAGGCAGAGGTGAGCGGCCACAGACTCGTCCAGCGGCAGTAGCTTGTCATAGTCCTTTTCCTCGGCGCCGTCGAGTGACGCGAAGGATGATGTAACAAGTAAGGAGAGAGCCAGGACTTTGTGAGTTCATCGTGAACATCAGGGAAGAACAGCGTGGTCTTCTGTCGAGGGGCGGCAGGGCAAATAATCCAGCTGCAAAGGTGTTTTCAACGGCGTTGGCTTCTTAGTCAGGACAGCAAAGTTGCACTTCACTTAAGGAGAAGAAATCTGAAGTCCTGCAGCAAAGCGGCCGCTTATATACTGGCCACCGCCCACCCAGACGAGCTTCGGCAGGAGCTGCGGCCATTGGTTCGCGCAGCACAGCGTCCAACTGATTGGTTAATCCAGATAGCACTGGTCTAACCAATGACCGTGCAGTTTTCACTGCGTGATTAAAAAAAGGCTTCAGTTAGGAGGAAAAAAGGATTTTTTTCCATAGCAGAAGCAGTGCGAGTGAAGTGTCAACAGGGAACAGCTTTGTTTCTGTGTTATTGTCATGAGAGTGAATGTCCATCATGTTTTCCTTCAGCTGCCCATTAATTACAATTCATATATAGAGTTTGCGCTTAGCAAGCTGCAAAACATACAGCATGAAAGGAAAGTGAGCAAGTATTGAAGAGCAGTGTCTTATAACGCAGCACAGCCTTGGGAGCAGTCTGTTTAGTACCCTAGGTAGAGATCCTGAGGCCACAGCATGACACAGCACTCCCGTGGGTTGCTTCACAAAATCTAGCTCATCTTTTATTTACTGAGTGAATCCTACAGAAGTTTCCACCCAGAAATGCTGCTGAATAAGTCATGGCCTTCATTTACTAATAACTATGTAGAGTTTACAAATGAATGCGTGCAGAAGTTCTCATGCCGCATGACATGACACAAAGTTTAGACTCAGTGTATACAGTATATTTTTTATCAAGCTATTTTTTGAGTTTGCAAAAGGACATAAGTAAACTACTACTTGTCTGATTTTTTTTTTCCTTTTGGTATTGTGGTAACAGAGTTGATGTTCTACAAAATAACTCTTGGTGTTTTAGATTAAAATATTTTCTCAGAAAAAAATATACTTTTCAGAGCTTCAGATCTTATCAGTGAGTGAAAGTGGCTTAATTTCCTGTAACTTCCACAATTCTGACAAATAAATATGGTCAAAAAAGAAATAATTTTAAATAATTAATTGTTGTAGAATTAGGGCTTTTATAAATAACATGAATAAACCTTTTCCAAAAGAAAAGCACATTGATTGCACATTGATACATGATGGAAAAAATACACTGACTAACTGTTTAAAACTATTGATCTATAACACCAGAATAACTAAATGACAATGGCACAAAATGATGTTGTGATGACACAAATGGCCTTGTCAGCACAGTCTCACTCCAACTCGTCACATTTTGACGCTTGGTCAAAACAGTTTTGCGTCGTTTTTCGGTGCTCAAGGTACCCCTTCTCAGACATATTTCGATGTGAGGGGTCCTCCGTTGTTTTAAATAGGAAACCCTTTGTGTAATATATATATATATATATATATTATTATTAATTATTAATATTTCATAATTAAAATATATATTTGGTAAAAACATTGGCATTATTGCATATGTGTAGGGGTGTGATTCTTTAATGTAAACAGTCAAAACAGTTTTATTTAAATGATATTATTTACACATTTATGAGCACGTAACCCAAACCCTGCCCCTAAACCTACCATCTGTCAATAAAACACAAGATATAGCAGGCAGATACAACCACCGTCATCATTTAATTGAAAGATATTAATATTCCAAGTCTTCTGATGCAAAACGAATAACTTGTGAGAGAAATAGACGCTCATAGAAATAGTCTTCTGTGTACTTCCTGTGCTCTCTGCAGTCTGTGAGATGTGCTTCAAGAATCCTTATGTCAATGTTGGTTGTGAAATGTCATTGGTTCTTTTGTATCTCGTGATCGATTGCATCGTGCTACCAGACACGAGTGTTTCCTGAATGAGATGACAGCGCGTGAACGGAGCGTTGTGTTTTACTCTCTTCTTCACATAAACACTTCGTATGGCTTCAGAAGACTTGGAATGTGACACGACTTGTTTGTAATGTATTTCAACTGCCAGTCAGTTTGTGCAATAAATACCTGTGACTGCATTTGCCTGTGTGTGTTTCTATATTTTACAGAGGTGGGTAGGTTTAGGGTAGGGGTGGGGTTTAGTGCTCCAATAAAACAAAAAAAATGTATAATAAATGTATATATGCATGCAAACCACTAGATTAAGCCAAACACCTGAAAACAACGGAGGACCCCTCGCGTCGAAAAGTGACTGATAAAGGGATACCTTGAGCGTTGAAAAAAGACGCAAAACTGTTTTGACCAAGCGTCAAAATGTGACGAGTTGGAGTGAGACTGTGTTGGTTTCTGAACCATCTGACAATAAACAGCTCTTGAACAATCTTGTTTTGATACCTTGGTGTTTTGCATTGACAACATTGTCCTCAGAACATGTGAAAATCCTGTGATCTTTAATAATAGATTGAGGGTTGCACTCGCTTCTGATTATTACAATGTTAAATTAAATAGCATAAATATTTAATGTGAGATCAAGAGATCTTAAAAATCCTCCCATTTTAAACAGTCGGACATGTTTGTTTTTGTACATCCGAGGTTTCCCGGTTTCAGAATAATGTTCATCTCGACTAATGGTGTTTGCAGAAGCTCAGAAATGTTCTCTTGATGAAACAGAAACGTTTGACAGTCACGACTCGAAGACTTGAGCGGGATTTCAATCTTCCCAAGAGACCACAGAAAGTTTGCATGCATATTTAGCAGCAGGTTTTACGGCAGCTTCTTTCTAAAAAAATATATCTGAAAATGTCTCAGGTTTTCAGTTTTGGCTCTTTCAGAGCAACGTAGAGAAAAACACACCTGTGAAAGGCTGCACTTTGGGTCTAAAAATGCCTTGAGAAAAGGGTTTCAGAGCGACAGCAGCTCTTAAATGTCTGTCTTGACTGTATATGAGTGTTTTGATGGTGCAGACACACACACACACACACACACACACACACACACACACTACAGAGTACATGAACTGTCTAAAAATAAGACCCTCACACACTCTCTCCTTTACTAAGTGCACACACACACACACCTCAGATCATGGAAACCTGCTCTGTGAGAGTCTAAACTGGATAAATGTGTAAATCACACAAATCTTTACTTGTCACACAGTTTTGGAAAGAAAATCACGGTTCAAAAGTAAAGTAATACAAAAGATACACACAAAAAAGAACAGAAAAGGTGAAAGTAGAATAACGATAATAAAAACATCTCGGTTGCAAGAACTTATGGTACATATGGTACAGTAGCAGCATTTTATGTTATTATTGATTTACCTTAAATAAACAATAATTTGATACCGTATAATTAACTCCAAATGACTAAATTCACTTGTGTATGTTAATTTATTGACAGTCACCATAAAAACCCATGTGGCAAAGCTTTAATGTCAAAATCAAATTTAGTTGTATTATTACTCCACAAACCTATAAATTTATATAATTAATGTAAACCTATAAATTAACTATAAATTAATATAAAATGTGCATAACAATGTGCATAGTTTTATACCTATAAATACACTATCCTATGCACCAATACGACACTAAAATAATGCACACATGCATATATACACATAAAACAAACAAAAAACTGTAATTTAACAAAGAAAGAATGCAAAAAAAAAAAGAGAGAGACAAAAAAAGAAAAAGAAGAAAACATTTAAAACAAAGACATTCAAATGTAAAGTATCCAATTTAGATTTGTTATTGTAAATTATCACCGATTAACTTCCAAAAACTGCGCATATAACAGTTTTTTACTGTAAAATGACATTGTCCCGTCAGACTGTACAAAACCTACCGTGAATTAACTGTAGCATTTTACAGTATTGTACTTTTGAGTCTCTAGGCTTTGTTTTATGTAACCTCTGATTTCTTTCTTTTTATTTTTCTGAAATATGAGCTGCACGAGTTCTTGACTGGCTGACCTGACACCTCATTGGTTTTCTTTGGCCTGCGTGAGTCTGGGGGGTCATTTATTCCCTCTGTGAATGAGCCAGCAGGCAGTTATGGCTGAACAGGAATATCGATATGCGGTCAGCACCGCCAACACAAGCAGACTGATAAATATGACAACATGTTAAAATGGACAAACTTCATTTAAATGAACACACACGGTCAATACTGAGATGAATAAAAAGCCAGATGCACAAAATAACAGCACACTATCGTCAATAAGTCCCACTGGACGATGTGCTCAGCCAGGTAATGCTGTTCTGAATCCCTGAAAGGTTTTAAAGCTACCAACATGCTGCAGATATTCTAATGAAATATTAAGCTGTCTCTGCATGTAAATAGGCTATCTCTTATATTTGTATCATTTTATCATTTAATCAAGGCATTAAATACTTGAGAATGTGCTGTGATATTTACAGTACTCTACTGTGCATCAATACAAAAGTCACTTTTTGGACATAATGTATAGCCTTTAACTGTAACAAGCTGCTTTGTTTCCCTTTATATTCAGGGCCCTTAACTATCATGTACTTACAGTACATCAAAAAAAAAAGAAAAAAGGTAAATGGAGGATCCAGCAGTTTCTGTATGTTCTTAGCCTAAAGCTGCATTTGTTCTTCATTTCACTACAAAATCAAATAAAATCTATACATAAATGTCACAATATACAGTACATGCACTGACATACAGCTACTGTAATCCTTAAACAAAACAAACTATTGTGCTGTTTTAAAAACTAGGATTCATACAGCAGCGCAACACAAACATAACACAAATTATGTTGTGACTTCAGTGTTGTGTAAATATGGTGAAATAATTAATCCCTGGCAAAATTACACATATATTTGAATTACTTATCATTTTAGTTCAGCAGTTGTCCCACCCAACATTTCCAAATGCTCACCACAGACATCCTAATAATGTCTATTATACACACCACTTCACAAGTCAAATTCTGAGTTAAAAAATCCTTTTCATATTTTTGCAGGGCATGAAGTCAAAAATGTGAGGGTGGTGTAACTGTTCTTAGATATTAATGAAGAACAGCCATTAAAAAGACATTAAAAAGACTCATAAAGTTCTCGGGGGAAAAAAAAATGTATGAAATAGCTTGGCAGAAGTATGAAGTAGAATTATTTCTTGAAATTCAAATTTTATTACATCATTTTTATTAAAATACATCAGTCAATAATCCATAATAATGCTAGCAGTGAAAATGTCATCTGGGGTCCGTTCTTCGTACCTCGCTAACTAAGTTAGCGGGATTTGATTGTTGGATCTTGGATCGTTCGGTTCTTCGACACTCATCCGGGACTTGCTGTCATAGCAACAGATCCGTAAGCGTAGACCTGCTTGGGAGCAGGTTTATTTCATGTAAACAGGATTTAGGCTGCACTCCTGGCGGGTTATGATTGGTTGAAATGGCGAGGTCACATCTTGGTTAAAGAGCACGACTGACGCGGACTGACTCACGTGGGAAAAGAAAAGTATCTTGCAAGTTTTTATTTTTTCATTTTTTATTGCTAAATTCAAAAACATACAGATAGCTCAAAAAACTAATTATCCACAGAACTGACATTTGAACAGACAATAACAAGAAAAAAAAAACTCTTTAAAGAAAGAAAAGGAAGGTGGGGGAAAAAGAGGAAAAATGCAATAAAGGGCTATTTTTTTAAAGGATAGTCTGCACAAAATGTTTAAGTGCTGAGCAAATACCCACAGTTTTCCTAGCTTTCTTATTAGCAGATTCAGAAATCAGATTAAAGTAATTCTCCATGTCTGTCTTTCAAGAATGTGCCTACCACGATTTACACACGAAATTTACACACACACACACAC
The DNA here is from genome assembly GCA_032361165.1 of Enteromius paludinosus. Lineage (NCBI taxonomy): Eukaryota > Metazoa > Chordata > Actinopteri > Cypriniformes > Cyprinidae > Enteromius > Enteromius paludinosus. The sequence goes on from JAUMHQ010000059.1 coordinate 27,961,990, forward strand.
GCACACACACACACACACACACACACACACACACACACACACACACACACACACACACACA
>JAUMHQ010000059.1:27966522-27984937 GCA_032361165.1 Enteromius paludinosus
TAAACGGATGACTTATTGAAAGTTTAAATTGTCGCGCCATTGTGACGACGCGTGACACGTGACAGCATCAATATGGCTGATGTAGTACGTCCGAGTTCCATTCATACTACCCCCATTCATACTATATAGAAAGTACTGTTTTAACGGTCAGGTAGTACGTTTGGTTTTGAATGTAGTACCTACTTAAGAAGTATGCGATTTCGGACGCAGCCACTGACTTTTCTCCAGATCGATGCGAAGTCTTGATTACCCCAGGTATCATTTCTGAGCGTTCTTTCTGATTGTTTTCTCTGTGTATTGTTGAACTGTTTATCAACCCTGAATCTTGCTGCCTGCCCTGACCATTTTGCCTGTTTATTTGACTACGACTCTGTTTTGCCCATCTTATCACTGTTTGCCTGTGTGTACGACCTCTGCTATCCTTGACTATGAATAAAGTGCTGCAAATGGATCCTAAGGTCTCACGTGATTCATCACAGAAGACGGCGAAAGCCTTGGAGTGGGTTAGTGCCTTGTGGGAAGGATGGCGCATTGGCTTTTCCGTCCAGTTTTCTTTGTCAGTTAAGGGAGGTCTTTGATCACACCATTGATGGAAAGGATGCCAAGGATGACCTGCTGATGTTGAAACAAGATACATCATCCGCTGCCGAATATTCCATGACTTTTTGTACCATAGCGGCACAAACAGGATGGGACAGTGATCCGTTAAAGAGCATGTATCGTCATGGTCTTTGCGAGGAGCTGCAGACAGAACTTGCATTCAGAGATGAGGATTTAACGTTCATTGAATATATGGATCTTGCCATCCGCACAGACTAAGTTCTTCGCTCTCAGAAAACTCGCAGTTCGTCTTATCTCCCTCTGAGCCTTCCCAGTGCAGCATCAATGGAGCCCATGCAAATAGGAGCTACTCACATCACATTGGAGGAGCGTGAGAGGAGACTTACTAACAATCTTTGTCTTTATTGTGCACAGCCTGGTCATCTACGCGCTAACTATCCAACTACTGTAGGCCTCCACGATACAGAAAAATTTGGATGAGTCTCCTTAAATTCTGCCATGAAGACTGATGTCTGCATAGTGCATGATGATGTTAAAGTTAAAACTGGGGCCTTCATCAATTCTGGGGGAGGGGGGAACTTCATTGACCAAGATTTTGTCATTAAACATCTTCCTCTTATTACATGTCAACCCACCATGGCTGTGGCAGCCCTCGATGGACGACCACTAGGTTCGGGAAAAATCACAGAAAAAACTCACCCCTTAACACTGCTCACAAGCTCAGTCCACACCGAAAGCCTCCATTTCCATGTCATACACTCTCCTGAACACCCAATCATTCTTGGTCTACCCTGGTTACAACAACATGACCCCGTCATCTCGTGGAAAAAACATAAAATCCTGCAATGGTCACCTACCTGCCAAGAAAGAAGTCTCACTAAAATGGTCAAAACCATCCACAATGTTCAACTCACCCCCGAGGAACCCTCTGATGCACAAGCATTACCCAGTCAATATCACGACCTCAAAATCGCATTCAATAAAGAAAGAGCTACCAAGTTACCACCACTTCGCACCACTGACTGTGCCATCGACCTTCTACCTGGAACCACACCATCCCGGGGTAGAATCTTTTCCTTATCTCAACAAGAGACTGAATGCATGGATCAGTACATCAAGGAGGAACTGGCCAAGGGATTCATTCGAGCCTCAACCTCTCCAGCATCCACCAGATTTTTCTTTGTTAAGAAAAAAGACGGAGGTCTTCGCCCATGCAACGACTATCGCTCTCTCAATGAAATCACCATGAAGTATCGATACCCACTCCGTCTGGTACCTGCAGCCCTGGAACAGCTATGATCATCTCGTAATTTCACTAAACTAGATCTCTGAAGTGCCTATAATCTCATTCGCATCAGGGAGGGTGACGAATGGAAAACCGCCTTTTCAACCACATCAGGCCCCTATGAATACCTGGTGATGTCCCTTCAGATTATCAAACAGTCCATCTGTGTTCCAATCATTAGTCAGTGAAGTCTTCCGAGACCTGCTACATCGATTTGTCATAGTTTACATCGACGACATCTTGGTTTACTCTGAGGATTACGAGTCACATATTCAACATGTCAGAACTGTACTCAAGTGACTCATTAAGAATCACCTATACGCTAAGCTCAGCAAATGTGAGTTCCACCAGACCAAAGTTTAATTCCTGGGATCCATTATAAGCACGGAGGGAGTAGCCATGGATGAGAAAAAGGTGGCGGCAGTGGTTAATTGGCCAAAACCCCAGAACCTCAAGAAACTTCAGCGCTTTCTAGGATTTGCGAACTTCTACCGCCGATTTATAAGAAACTTTAGTCAAGTTGCAGCACCCCTAACCTCCATGACTTGGAAGGGATACCGACGTTTACCTTGGAGTAAAGAGAGTGAGCATGCATTCATGGAACTCAAGACCAAATTCACCACTGCTCCTATCCTCCATCACCCAGTTCCAAAGAGACAATTTACAGTGGAGGTTGATGCCTCGAATACCGGAATCTATGCCATGGTGTCACAACATCAAGGAGAACCAGCTAAGCTCTATCCATGCACCTACTACTCTCGAGAACTCAATTCAGCCGTATGTAATTACGACGTGGGAGAAAGAGAGTTGTTAGCTATGAAGTCAGCTCTGGAGGAGTGGCGGGTGGAGGGTGACAAGGAACCCTTCATCGTCTTCACGGACCACCGAAACCTGGAATATCTTAGAACAGCCAAGAGACTGAACTCCAGACAGGCCCACTGGTCACTGTTCTTTTCCCAATTCAGTTTCTCTCTCGTCAACACGACCAGCCCACTCAACCAGAATGCCCGCCTGACCGAGTCTTTTACCTGAGGTTCTATGATCGCGCCTGCTCCATCTGATACATGATAACCCTTGTGCCGGCCACACAGGGATTCTGACTACCACAGATCTAACCACTAACCTGTTCTGGTGGCCTACCCTCTCAACCAATGTGCCACCACTATTCCCCTGGTCCGGGGAACCATCCGACTTACCTACAGTAGACAACTGGTTAAGGCCTCGCTTCAGGAGCCGCTCGCAGGGGAACTTCATCTAAAATGAAAATAAAAATGAAAAATTTTACAATGAAAACAAATAAAAAAAATCATTATCTCAAATATGAAATAAAATGCATGTACTATCTTTAAAAAAACTAAACAAAAACAATATAAAGCATTGGTTCCAAAGTTTTTTATTAGCTTCTAAAGGAAATATTTGCAGAAGACAGCAGACTGATATATCCAGCAGAAGTAGTTTCAGTAATGATGTGAACTCCTCAGACTGTGTTCAGCTTCACTGGCTTTGCTGAAGAACACCTGACCTCTCCATAACCTCAGCTAATATCAGCTCTGTGTTTGTGCGTAACTTATTTGTAATCGATTTGTGTTCTGTTGCTTTTGCATTCAGTTCTGAATGCTCTCTCTCTCTCCCTCTCTAATCCCTCTGGGTTTTTCTCTTATGTTTTTCGTTTAGGTCTCACCTCTTTGTCCTCAGCCATGTATCTGTAATACTGTATGACCGCTCACTCGGCATCGAACACACCAGACTCACAGAAACACACTTCTTCTGTGCTTCATAGAGTCACACACACACATGGTTTACCTGGAAAAGATAAAACAATACTGGACTGGTGTGAAAAAATGTAGTGATTGACCAGTCCCGTTGTACAGTATGGATCTCTTCAGATGGTAATTGTTTCTCATGTGTGTAACCCCCCTGGGTCCGCTACCGCCACAACTCTCCTTTGCTCCGAGCAGGCCTCGAACCCAGGTCTCCAGCACAGGAGGTGGGCGCTCTAACCAGGAGGCTAAAGGCCATGATCTCAACAACAAATCCTCTTATTATAATATTTCTGTGTTTGATAAAGGTCACGAGTTTGATCCTTCAAACCAGAAATGTGGTCGCATGTCCAGTCAGACAATCAACATATTTAATTAAATGGCAAAAATATTGACACACTATTGGTTCAAATGTTACATTTAATCTCAGAATAATAAATGATGTTTAAAAAATGTAGAAATTAGCAGAAAAAGTACATAGGTTTAACATAGGTTTGATCTGGCTGCTTTATAGTGCTTTTCTTCTCCTTCCAACACAGTCTCACTCCCAACATGTCAACATTTTGATGCTTGATCAAGACCATTTTGCGTCGCTTTGTGACGATCAAAGTACTGGCTTGCATGCATATATACATTTATTATATAATTTTTTACTTATATTAGAGCACCAAACCCCACCCCTACCCTAAACCTACCCACCTCTGAACAATATAAACACACACAGGCAAATGCAGTTACTGTACAGGTATTCATTGCACAAACCAATCAAAAACAAGCAGTATAACTACATTACAAACAAGTCGTGTCACATTCCAAGTCTTCTGAAGCCATACGAAGTCTTTATGTGAAGAAGAGAGTAAAACACAAGGTTTTAATCACTAAAAATTACGCGCCATCATCAACGGTCATCTCATTCAGAAAACATACTCCCGTCCCATACAATGACGCAATCGGTCACAGGATACACAAGAGCGAATAATATTTCACAACAGCATGACGCAAACATTCACCAGACACACAAGAGCCAATGGCATTTCACAACCAATGTTGACGGATTCTTGAAGCGCCATTTTTTAAAATCGTGCATAGACTACAGCAACGCACAGTACACGGAAGACAGAGACAGCCACTGCGTCTATTCCTCTGACAAATCAATCGTTTTGCATGAGAAGACTTGGAATATTAGTATCTTTCAAATAAATGTTGACCGTGGTTGTATCTGCCTGCTTTATCTTGTGTTTTATTGACAGATGGTAGGTTTAGTGGCAGGATTTGGGTTACGTGCTCATAAATGTGTAAATAATATAATTTAAATAAAACAGTTTTGACTGTTTACATTGAAAAATCACAGCCCTACATATATGCAATAATGCCATTGTTTTTACCCAATATATCTTTTAATTATGACAATAAAATGAAAACAATTATTGAATAGGCATGTTGATTGACTCTAAGGGTTTCCAATTTAAAACAACTGAGGGCCTGTTATGCCCACGCTGGGCTTCACTTTCACTCCCTCACACTAATTGATTACATGTACCTGTCACAGCCACCTGAACTCACCTAAGACCTCATCAGCACACTACATAAAAGGACACACCACTTCACATTCTTGGTCCAGGCTCGATCATTCGAAGTGGACTCGCTACACTCAGCATACTACCTGTGATACTTTCCTGTTTGAACTTACCTGTGATCTCCTTGTTGGCTCCTCATTGTTCTCTGTCTCCTCCAGATTTCAGCCGTCATCTCCCTCGTGTCGTCCAGTGAGTTGTGGTTGTGGCATTCGTCTTTGTCTTCATCTGATGATCTTTGTATACAAAGGAAATAGGATTGGTTACTACTTCATTCAATGCTCTCAAATATTCTCAAGATTGTATACTCACCTCATCATCTCATCCTGTCTGTTGTACTCATTATAATAGACTGTTATTGCTTTTACTTACCATCTGTGTCCCGTCTGCTTCATAACAGGGATAAAGGGATAAATAAAGGGGTACCTTGATTTTCAAAAAGCGATGACAAATGGTCTTGGCCAAGCGTCAAAATGTTGACAAATTGGGATATGTGTTGCTCCTTCTTCTTTTGTTCTTCACAGTCTCCACTCGCTGGGATAAAACATTGTAAATACTTTGATCATTTCAGTAATAAATGTTTCCCTCTTTATGCAAGACGTAAGATATACAGCAGTGGTCAAAAACCATTTACAAAATGACTTCTGGATTTTTTTTTCTTCTTTTGTAAAAAACTGTACAACATTTTAGATTTATGCTTTTTCTTTTCAATTTTATTATTATTATTATTATTATTATGCTTTTCTTTTTTCAGTAAAAAAAAAAACAACAACCTCAGATCCTCGTATATTTTATTTATTTCTTCTAACTAGAGGTTAGTTTGTTTGAAAAATATACTGTATATCTACTGTAAATGTTTGCCATTACCCTTCACACACGCACACACGCATGTTGGTTTTTGTGATTTATGGGGACTCTCCATAGGCGTAATGGTTTTTATACCGTACAAACTGTATGTGGTATTGTCCTACACTGACCCTACTCCTAAACCTACCCCTTACAGGAAACTGTGTGCATTTTTAGATTTTCCAAAAAAACACCATTTAGTATGTGTTTTAAGCCTTTTGAATTACGGGGACACTGAAAATGTCCTTATAATACACCTACATATTGTAATACCTATGTCATACTCATGTCATTATACAAATTTGTGTCCTCATAAACCACATAAACCGCACACCCACACACACAAATGGCCAGGGTTTATAAAGCGGTTGTGTGGTTCAGTTAAATTGCTGAATAAATGGAGGGGTTTATTGAGAGGGTAGGAGTCAGGTGTGTTTATGACACTCTGCAGCTGCTGATGAAGATATTAATACACTGAGAGTCTGGGGACGACACGTTTAATCATACCTGTCCATCTCACATCATTTCATCTAACTCTACATTAACGTCCACACGTGGTCTGACTCCTAACGCAGGAAAAAACATTGGTTAACCCAGGAGATTTTAGGAAGACGTTCAACTATTGCATTTGTTTAGATTTTTTAATGTACCTTTATTCATCTACAGATAATTTCAAAGCAGCTTCACACTAATCAGCAGGAACACATTAACGTTGCATAAATTAATTAATGAAAAAAGTAGTCAAAATTATTAATCAGATCTGTTTTAGTTAAAGGTTGATTCAGTTTGTTGTGATGTTTGTCAGTTAACAAATGTATTTAAAGGTAGCTGTTGAAGGCAATAGTTTCTTTATTCAACTTAGTTGAACAACGTGTTGATGAATCAGTGTTGAAATGAATCAGGGTTGAATCAGTGTTGATTCATTTTAGTTCTATAATATTGTTGAAAATGTTGTAAAATTCATGAATTATGAATCAGATTTGATACAACTGCAAAGCAACTCTAAAGACAACAATAGTCATAATAATTATTGAGGTCCATGTAGTTTAATATTAACCTCTTACACTTAATGGAAACCGCAGAGTTTAAGAGGTTAATTCGGTTTGTTTCAGTAACAGTGTCAATGTTGTAAAGTCCATCAATTTTAAAACCAATTCAATTCAGCTATTAGCGGCGTTACAGAAGACAGCAATTACAACATTCATTTTCCATGTCAATTTAGTTTAATTCGATTTAGCTCAGTGAAAGTGATGATGCTTCAAAGTCCAGCAGTTATGAAACAAATTCAGGGTCAATATCTATCATTATATTATCTCGATTCAATTTAATTTTTGTTCAAATTCGATAATGTTTTCAGATATTAGGTGAGATTTGTGAGAACTCTTTAAGAAGGCTGCTGCATGAAAGAATGTTGAGGACAGAATTAGACGTGAATCCAGTTGAAAACCTGTGTATACAGAAGAGTTGGAGTAGAGCTAGCTGACCTTAACATTTAATTCACATGAACGGCTGATGTTGAATGTATTGCGGTGAATCAGCCCTTTCATCCTGAAATGTGATTCCTGCAGATAGGAGTGCAAGCTCTGCATCAGATCTGAGATGGGTTTTAGTGGCTCATCTTTCTTTGCAATTGCAAAATGCAGAGAGTAGAGCCCATTGTGCTGTTGGGAGGTAATGCCATGCTTTCTAGAGGAGAGCTGTTATTTCCTGCGACTCTTGACAGTAGTGGGTCAGACCAGAGATGAAACTCCAGCCTTAGAATCATGAAGAAAAACCACTGGTTTAGGATTGGGTCACCCAGTTTACCAGCTGAGATGGCATTTGGGTTCATTTAGGTGTAATGTGCTCGGTGTTCATCTGAAACAAAATGGATTTTTGTTAAAGCTAGATATTATTTCTAAACGGACCAAAGAAAACTCGCACACTTGACATTTGTTAATGTGAATGCTTTGACTCTTGTGATCGACACAATTTCATTTCTGTATAATGCAGATATAAAATCTAGTGAAATATACAATCTGATTGAAGACCAAACATTAATCCATATTGTGACATGCGTCCGGAAGGATCTTCAGTGTCACCCTGGAAACGGACGAGGAACACCTGCCCCACCTCGTCAAAGGCTGATCAGTCACAGTGGCAACTGGTTTAGCTCTCTCTCTTATTTTCAGACAGCAGCGTGTGACCGACCAGCCTTACCCCAAGGAACACTTACCTCTTCACTCACCTCTATGGAAACCAGCCTGAGCACCCAGAGCACCGGAGCACCTCACCAGCCTTTGTTGTTTGTTTCACCTTGCACTGTAAATAAAAATCCACCCTCCAGGGCTTTACTCAACACATCTTTGTCATGTGATTCCTCCGCCTGTATCATCTGGTGGAGAATGCGGGCACTGCAGGGAAGAATCAGGCTGGCATTGGGATGATTGGGCGCGGGCGCTGGCACCTCTGTTGACGGGTGAAGCTCAACGAGCCTTTTTCTCCATGCCAGAACACCTTTCGATTTGAGGCACTGAAAGGGGAAATTCTCGCCCAGCTTGGTCTCTCTCCCACTTGCGCTGCCCAAAAGTTCCACAAATGGGACTATAAGCCCTGTCAGCCTGCCCGCGTCCAAGTGGCTGACTTAACGCGCCTGGCACAACACTGGCTGCTTCTGGGAAGATCCACCGCCAAACAGGTAGTGGAACGGATGGTGATAGATTGCCTGCTGCGATCTCTGCCTCGTTCACAACGCCTGGCATGAAAAATCCCCAAAGCACGCTGGAGGTGGTAGAGGCCACCGAGTTGGCGGATGCTGCCTTACAACGGGAGCCGGGGGAGGGAGCACCACTTTTTCTCTGGAGGGTGGTCCAGGAACGGCGCGCATGAGAATGCACCCAGCGACCAGTGAGCATGCCGGCGGCTCCCTCGCACCGCAATGAGCCCATGCCCATGGAGGAGCCGACACCACTGACCTGTGCGTGGCTGGCAGGTTGTGCACTCCACAGCGGGCTCCCCTTCAGGGCCCCAGAAGTAAAAGTGATGATTAATGGAAAACCCTATTTTCGCCTCCATTGCACAACCTGCCGGTCCCCGAGGGAGCCCAGCATTACTGGCCTCCGACAGCGGGAGAGATGGTGAGTCCCCCTCCGAAAATTCTAATCTCTTCTATGATGTATTCCAACAGGTGACAGAGGGGGGCTCCTTCGCAAAGGAACAACGCGAAGATGAGAGGCTGAAGTCCTGCTGGGCTCAAGTACGAGGGAAGGACGCTTAGCCTATTCCGCATCCTCTCCCGCACTTTGTGGTCCAAAACAGCCTGCTCTACTGTGTCGTTCAGCGAAGGGGGGAGGAAAAAAAGTTGTTGGTGGTTCCACAGACGAAGACCGAGGCGGTTCTGGAGCTGGAATATTTCTTAGTTAACCTACTCAATCAATGTTAATACAATTCCTTATACTAAACATGAATTTGACCAATGTACTGAGGTTCAAAAGCATATTTTCTATCACTATTTGAAAGTCCAAATGCACATGAAAACACAGTTTTGGACTTGAGTATTAGTCTGGTCTTGACAGGTTTGAGTTCTGCAACACTCAAATTGTGTTACTGTATATGACATATAATGTAGCCCATCATAAAATGTAGTCCACTCTGAAACCTAAGTAATGAAGTTTGAGTAATGAGTTTTTGCCTTTTGAAAACAATTACCAAAAAAGTGTGTGTTTAGCAAAACTTAATTCAGATTATAAATAAAAGCCACACATTTTTGACAAAAGACAATATTTTGCCATGATTTTTGAATTTTGAGAAACAAATACGATCTTAAAAGTGTTCAGAATATAAATAAATATAAATATTAAAAACCAAAAAAATATTATAGACTATATTATAATTATAATAAAATAACTAAATTAAATCAATACAAAAATGAACAATAACACAAGCAGTGCTTCCTGTGACTTTAAGTGAGCTGAGAAAAGATATTATCATTTTAAATTGTTATTTGGCCACAACTGATATAGGTCAAGAAGTACACTGCAAAATAGAAAATCTCGCTCATTCTTTCAGGGACTTCTCTCTTTTTTTCGGACACTCGCGAATAATATACCTTTGTGGTGTTCCACGCAGTGGCGGTTCTACATTGAATTACTCACTGGGCGAGACCTCCTCTTTGTGCCCAACCCCTTTTTCTCCCTTTTATAATTTCAAATAACATCAGAAAAGCATTTAAGTCAAAATGAAAGAAATACAGTAATAAAAAAGTTGAATATGAAATATTTAAAACATTTCTAAAATAAAATAAAACATTTACATTGAATAAGTTGCATTCTGTTTTATAATGCACTTCAATACTGAGGGTGAGGCTCATAATGTGATACAGCTGGTGGGTCGGCATGGAGAACTTTACCCCACTTATGGCCGTGAGGGTGTGGGATTGCGCACTTGCTAAATTATAAGTATATAAACATATGTGTTTAAGCCCTGATAAATGCAGTTTGTACTATTTCTAAAACGCTTCTTTATAAAGAACATTGTTTTCTCAATACTTTTCCTATACCGTTGTGAAGGAAAGAGCGCACAATTGATCATCGAGGCATCAATATCAATGGAAAGCACCTGCTAAGGTCGCACTTAAGAAGGTTTACCTTAAGCAACATCCTAAGGTATAGTTCGGAGAACACACGTAAGAAAGGTATAACTGCAATTAAGGTGTAACTTCTCTTTGTAGAGCGCTAAGAGACAATGCTATCGGAGAACGCAGCCCTGGTTTCAAGCCTAGTCCTAGGCTAAACTATAAATCTGAGCTGTTTGAACCGATAGAAACTTGCACTGGCTAATCTTAAAAATATCAATTCCTTTGTTTTCTCTAAGATGCACACCATTAATGTTTTTTTCCAAGGCATGTTTATAAAAATTACTTAAATGTCCTTATTAAACTACTGTATGATCTAATCCTGACTTAGTTTAAGCCCTGTTTGTGAAACCAGGCCAAAGTTTGCCCTCTTAAACCTAAAGCTGTTACAAAGCAAACGGTTTGCTGAAATATCAACAACAAAACTAGCAACACTTTATAAATAATACACAGATGTTAAATTACTTTTTTTTTTTTTTTTTTCATTTTTATAGTTTTTAAAAACTCAATATTATTCGGTGATGTCAATACAATTTGTATGATCTTGATACCATCCTTTTTTGTTTTATCGTACAAACTTGTGTTTAAGCAGCACAAAGTCAGCATTATGTAAAACCACCTCATTATGAGAGAGCCAATGTGTTCCTCCACATCCACCCCTGACAGTCTGATGCGGGAACAGCCGACACTAATAACAAAGAAGTAAAGAAAGAACGCTCCTCTACCTGTCAGGGTGCGATCCGAGGGTAATGAATGAGCGCTGAGGTGTGTGTGTGTGAGCATTAAAAAAATGAATAGCTGCAACAATCATCTTGTTGCAGCTTCGGCTCACTGACCATCTTGACAAATTTCTCAACACACACACACATAGTTTAGTCTCAGGATTATATTTGGAAAGCCATAAATCAAATGGGAGACATACCCTGTCCCTTCGATATTCAATTCGGCTTTCAGTTATTGTTATGCCTGTGCATCTCATCCGTGTATAAGCATTCATAAAGACTGCTGATTCGATGACACGGAGCGTGTCGCCATCAAGCAACACACTCCCATCATTCTTCATTAGGCCGGGTGTCATGGGCTCAGGCACTGTGCTGAACTGGACCCTATTAAAGGCACATCTGAGAGAGCGTTCAATCAGCCTCGCGGCCGCTAGATTACACTGCACTGTATGAGGGCATGTCTGTCTTTCACAGGACAATAATGGTCTTTTTATGGCTCTAAATGGTGTGGATTTAAAAAGTGGGGTGTAAAAAGGTGTTGGGGTGATTTCATACTGTGTGGACATGTCAAAAAGTGCTGCTTTGGGTCAATCACTGTTCAGGAAATGCATGACTACTACATACTGTACCTTTTAAAAGAGTACTTAATATGGAAATATTACTTTAAAACAATAAGCTTGAGTCTGAATATTTTCAGACACTTAATTGCATGCTAACTGCAATTAAATGAAAATGTTTTATGCATTCATATTTAATGCAATTAGTTGAACTTAAAATATTTGTACATTTGAGAATTAAGTACATTTTTAAATTGCATATCTTATAATGAGTTTGAAATATAGTTTGCAAACTCAAATATATTTGCACTGAAGGTTTGCAATGATGCTGCAATTTAAGTTAAATATTGGAAAATGAAGTTATAGCCAAGTACTTTACATGTGTTTTAGTATGTTGAAAAAATGTAATCAATTTGTCCAAAGACAAGTCATTTCTGTTTTAGGCTTTAGGACAGCATTGATCTAATTTAGTACTACTGTAGTTTCTCAGTCATACTAAAATAACATTGATTTATGCCAATGCGTGGACAATAATTAATGCATCAGTGAAGCATGTGTGTTGTGTTGGTGCTGTTACTGTAGTAAACTTTCATCTCAATGCTCGCATTGATCTGAAACTCGCAGTCGATATTATAGCATGCGGCGTGCACAGACTGTTATTATATTTGGCTCATATGATTAATCTCTGGCATTAACTCACTCTGGCGCTGTGCGACTGGAGATTCGGTTGGGGCTGGTCAAATCTCTCAGAGGCACTGATGGTGTTTTGTAGTAGAAATAAATGGTGTGCGTGGGCCTGTAGTCATATTACTGCAGTAATGTCTGGTAATCAACTGGCCGCTGTGAGAATAATATCTGTATTTCTCAGTTTTTCTCTCTCCTTCCCTCATATCATGTTATTTTTACTCCACATTGATATTTTGGATACTTATCCCAGAGGAAAGACACAAACAGACAGACAAAGAGAGGATTTCAACAAATGCAAGGTGGAGAGGAACAAGCTGCATGTAGTCACCCAGAATAGCAATGTAGTTGGAGTGTGTGTGTGGCCTTTAGTCTGGTGTCAAACTGATGTAAGCATTCTGTCTTCGGAAGATCAGAGAAAGCTTTTTGATGGACAGCCATGGAAAGGGGCTGGACCTACAACAAATACAGACACTAGAGCTTCATAAATGATACTGTATTTTCTGTGTCCAAACACATCTCCTCCATCTCTGTTCACATGTTCTCAGAATGATGATATGAATCATGTCTCTTTAAATCTTGTGCGATTTTTTTTTACTCCATCTTATGTGAGTCCAAACCTGTACAAAATGTCCTTTGTTCATGCATTTAGTTCAAAACATAATAAATCATGGGGTTAATCTTGCAAATTAATAAATATTATTTTGGGGCATTTTCTCGCACAATACTGTGTTATAAGGTTGTACCATAGTGCATTTGCACTAATGCTGTGTAATGCTTTTTTGATGTTTGCAGGACTAGCTCCATATGTTTGGCTTTTTTGATGTTGTAAACTTGCTCTGTACCGCACCCGGTCAACATGTGGTTATCTCATCTTAGCTTTTCTTAACACTATCAGTTCAGTTTAAGGTAGAGTTTAGTGCATGTAATGTGTCACAGTCTGCTGGAAGTGCAAGCCCAGATCAGGGGATGGCACTTCAGTGCTCAGCGAACTCTCTGTGTTTGTATGTCTGTTTTCATTCAGGGACTCTCATCAATGAACTCCGCCCACTCGTTTGTTGTCTAGGTACTTCATTGTTTGCTCCACCCCTTGACCTACTTTCACATGTACAAAACCCGGATGTGTTTATATATCCCCACGGTCCATTGCATTGTTATTTCTACCCGTTTTAAGTTATTAAGTGTTATTAAGTTATTGTTGTGAGGCAGTCGTGTAATTAATGTTAAAAAAAATCCTCCATAATAATACTCATTGAGGAAAAGTAGATATTTGTTAGTAAATTTAGTTATTGTTAGTTAGTTGTTAGTTTTATATTTCTACATTGCACTTTATTTTGTTGTTTATTTTGTTGTGAGAAGATCTTTAATGTTTATTGATTTATTATTTATTTTATTATAAAAAAAAATTAACTAAGCTAATGTTATATACCGGAACCTATTTTATACCTTACAAGCACTTTATTATTTTTTAGTTTTAATTATTTTGTTGTGAGAAGATTCTGTAAAGTTGAATATTTTATTGTTTTATAAAATCAATTTAAATTAATATCATATGCTTTCATTACAGTTATTTAAAAAAAATCGTAATCGGCAAAAATCGTAATCGGCAGGTCACATTTACTGTAAAATCGGAATCGGCCAAGAAATTTGCAATCGGTGCATCTGTAGAATAAACTGTGTAAAATATAATGTTTTCAGTGCTATGCTCAACAAGGCAGCACAAACGACGGGACAGGGAACCCACCATCTACCCCTCCCACCCCCAAACAGACGAGAACAAGAAACACACACATTACAAACTATCATCTGTGGCATTCAGGTAATGTTAGGCATATTCCTTTGCCATTTCAACCCAGCATCCAGCTGTTTAACCAAAGCTGCATCTTTCTGCTCACAATAACCTCCTCTACAGCTTGCCGACGGGCTTCTGGAATTCGGTAGGGCCGCTGCCGGACGATAACTCCTGGCTTGGTAAGTATCTCATGCTGTATGACGTCCGTGCGGCCCGGGGTCTCCGAAAACACATCCTGGAACTGACTGACCAGGTGCCTCAGCTCCATCTTCTGGGCGGCCGAAAAGTTGGAATCAATATCGACAACCGCGGGCTGTGAGAGGGCGAGGGCTGCTACCTGGTCCTGGTCGCCAACCCAGCGTTTCAGTAGTTTCACATGATAGACTTGGGTAGCCCTCCGGGGAAAAGACGGCGCTCTCTCCACAGCGTCCCGATGAAAGGCAGCATCCGCCAGCTCCATTGCGTCCACCAGCTCGTTTACAGTGCGCGGTCCCCTCATACTCGCTGCCTGTCTCATGCTCCTGTGCAGGACGTGTAGCATTTTGTCCACGACTACTTTCTCCACCACCTGTTGAACTGTCGTTCCGTCCTCTAACAGCCAATGTTCGGCCAGCCGCATTAGCTCGGCGGCTTGGGCACGGGGAGGTAACCGGACTTTATATTCCCAGTCGAAGAATAACTGGGCAGCAGAAGTTGATGATAGCCCCAGCCGGGCTAAAATCTCCGTCTTCAACTGGTTGTAATTATGCATTTGGGTGACTGGAAGTGAAAAATAAGCCCGTTGGGCTTCACCTGAAAGGAGTGGGGCTAGCGCGCCTGCCCAGGTGTCGGTTGGCCATCCTTCCGCTGTTGCAGTTGTTTCGAACATCCGTAGATATGACTCCACATCATCATCTGCCATCAGCTTTGGTATCAGGCGGGCAGCGGCAGTTCGGGGGTCCGGCAGCGGTGTTGTCTGGGCAGCGGCGAACCGCATCTGCATCATCCGCTGCTCCAGTGTGGCTTGCCGCTCGGCCATATGTTCAAAGTATCGTTGCTGGCGGACGCTGATTTCCGTAAGCTGCTTCAGAAACTCTTTCATGATTCAGATGTTTGGGGAGAGCAGCACGCGCCTGTGAGATGGAGAGAAAAAAAATGAATGAGAAACCGGAGTTGTGAGGTTGTGTTCTGAAAATGATATTCCTGTGGTGTTTGTTGTTCTCTAGGCCAGTTGTAATGCCAGCATTCTCCACCAGTGTGATCTGTGGCGCTAGAGAACACGACCAAACACGGAAGTACAGTGAACACAAACCCCGGAGGGTGGATTTATTAACAGAATCAGGTGAGTCAACACAGTGGTGATGGTGGCGGTGAAGGTGCTCAGCGTGCTTGTGAATCCTCTTTTTTTCCCCAGGTCGCAGTGATGAGTGCTTCAAGTGATCCTTAGTAGTGATCTGGGCTCGTCACTCACGGCGTCTCGTCTGCGGGAATAAAGAATTCAGGTAAGAAATTCGCCAAACAGAATGGAGTCGTAGCTCAACATTTCCTGGTTGTGGTGTTCCTTTTATATCTGTCCGGCCGTGAGCGTTTCCAGGACGACGCTGATCGGCGCCTGTCACATTTCACAATTTGAAATGGCTCATATCTACTTTTTATTAAGTTTTAATTAAATCAATAAATACCATCCAAGGCTGACTTTTCCAAAACACTTCATTATTTGCTGGGTCATATTATGTTAGTTTTAATAAATAAAAATGTGAAAAAAAAAATCTAAGAAATTTTCTTTTTTTATTGTATTTTTGCAGTATCGAAAACACACCGAACCATAACACCACTGTATCGTATCGAACCGAACTGTGATTTTTGTGAACTGTTACATTAGGGGTGGGCATAGATTAATTTTGTAATTAAGATTAATCTAGATTAATCTAGATTAAAATGGCTCATTTGAGATCTACCAAAGGCATTCAGAATTTGTGTGCTACCTTTTATATTTGAGATATCTGTGTGTCAGTACTGCCATCTTAAAAGTAGAGGTGTGAATCTTGGTTTCACAATTCAGTGCAATAAGATTATTATTAACACAATGGCCCAGTTTCACAAACATGGCTTACTTTAAACCAGGACCAGGCCTTAGTTAAATTAAGATATGTCGGAGCAAGATATTTTCAGTAGAAGCAGTTCAAACATGCATTTTAGTCTGGGACTAGTTTAAGCCTTGTCTGTGAAACCGTTTTAAATCCAATTTGTTTTGCGTAAAATGTACTTTTTTTAAAATCATATAAATAGGCTACTCTTTTAAAAATATGACTTATGCCGCTTGATTATTACTGATGAGATCATAGACAGTGGCAGCTTTAACAGGCTGCATTCAAACTAAAGCACGGATCTCTTTCCATATATCACATGTTTTGCTCTGGTCTGAAAACATAACTGACGGTGTGCACATCAGTTTTGTATAAAAGCATTAGAAAATGCAAGTGCATTTATCTCCAGCGGCGATCAGACGCTTCAGGATAAACAAACACAACGCACACGTGACACGCAAGTCTGTCAGCGCGCCGGTTTCGTGGATCTAATATACCAATGCATTCCAAACGCTATATGAAGATCACGCATGACAGGTGATAAGAATCAAAACTCACACGTACAGTAGTGTAGAAAACTAGTCCCGTCTGAATAAGGCTACAGTGTAATTTGGCTACACATCCACGCTAAAGGTGAAAGTCACCATAGCTTGTAGTTTAGACTCCAACCCAACTTTGTCAATAGATTAACGGCGATATTTTTTTTATCGTGCGATAAGAGTCTCGCGTTAACGCGCTGATAACGGCCCACCACTAATATATACATATATATATATAATGTTTAAATTGTGATTTACAAATTCATAACTTTGATAGAAAGGTTAATTGTGAGATAAACGTTTTTATTTATATGAAAAATATTGGTTAAGGCGAAGCATATGCATTGATGCTTTATTAACTTTTGCTTAGGTGAAAGTGCATTAATTCTTAGAAATAAAAAAAAAAAAATTCATTTTTTTCAATAGATTTTCCATTGAACCAAATTATCAGTGGTGCCCAAAATACCACATACGTCTTGATTTGATGGACTCTTGAGGATCTTGACTATGAACACAAAGGTTGGTTCAGTCCCAAAGATCTTCTAAACCTCATCTATTTTTCTCTCCGCCCGTCAGCAAGGTTAGTTCGCTTTCTCTATGTCCTTGCCGATGGAGATATTTGCCTTTTCAATCATAACATTCCTCGCCTATGTGCCATTAGCTTCCTAATAAATTATAATAATATGATAACATGTAAAGGCTTGTAATAAACTGAGTAAGATACATGTGTAATTATGAGTTATCTTCTGGATCTTAATGAAGATATGTTGGACATCAGTTGTAATTAGATGTGACAAACTCAAGTCATTTTAATTAAATACTCAGATAACGCTCTCTCCATATCTCTCTTGCAGGCGTGATCCATGGACAAATATTAAACTGAGTCTGACACTGAATCGGATTTGCCATAGAAAGCTGCCATTTATTATTTACTTCTGAATTTAGTTTAGACAATGTTAAGAACAGCATGCGATCATGCTACTGTTGCTGTAATATTTAGTATGATTAGTATCATATGCTAATATATGTGCAGTGAACAACAGAAAACAATGTCTAGGCTATGTGTGTGACAAATGAATATCAGCTGCTATTATATTGCCTTTTCCTACTATGAATGTACTGATACGATTTTTTTTTATTCAATCACTCACGCACACTATGATCACATATGGATGCAATATAAACTCCTATAAAAGACAGAATGCTGTATGCAGTGTGTACATGAGTGCTTTTATACATATAATCAGGCAATGCTGACATCTTTTTGATAAAATGTTTCTTTAATATATATGTGGCCCGGAGAATAAACTTGTGACACCGGACACAGAATGAAAATTTTAAAAGGGATGTTTTACTCTCGACTGCACTTAAATTAGCGCAGCGTTAAATATGCAAATTTAGGGAAATAGAACAAAAG
>JAUMHQ010000059.1:27988089-28002016 GCA_032361165.1 Enteromius paludinosus
AAAAACTGACCATAAGCAGTAAAAAAAAAGCATTACCAACAAGCTGTGTTGCATTTCACGTTCTTCTAAAGCCATACGATGTCTTTATGCAAAGAACAGAGTAAAATATAAGGTTTTAATCGCTGAAATTATCCCGCTCCGTTAACGCGTTCACATCTTATTCAAAAGACACTCTCGTCCTGTAGAATGACGCTAATCGAACACCAGACACAGAAGAGCCAATAACGTTTCACAACAGCATGACGCGAACGGTCACGAGACACGCGATAGCCAGTAGAATTTTACAACCAAGGCTGACATATGGTTTCTCCTGGCGGGCGGCAATTTATTTTTAAATTTGCGCAAAGCAGCACACATGAGTCGCGGCAAACGGAGAGATGGGGATCAATCCTTTTACCTCGGAAGAATTAGAATATTAATCCTTTTTAATAAATAATGTGGGTAGTTGTATAACGGATAGTAGGTTTAGGGGCAGGTGCTGGGTTACTTGCTCATAAATGTATTAATAAAGTCATATAAATACAACTGTTGTGACCGTTTACAGTGAAAAATCACACCCCAATACAATGATGGCAATATCATTACCCAATATTTGAATCCAAATCCGTGCATGGATCACAGCTAAACCGTGACAAAAAACGTAACAGTCATACAATTTAGGGGCCGTTATTGTAACGCCTCTACGTTTTGCACTTTGGACTAATGTAGTCAGGGTACGTTTTTATATGAGACTGGGTTGAATTAGAATAGAAAGTGCTAAAACTTTAGAATAGTAGAACACTATAATAGAGATCTTGCTGTTGCATTCTGGATTAATTGGTTTCATAGAACTGACTGGAAGACCCGCTAAGAGAGCATTGCATTACGGTCTGTTCACACGGGGCGTCAGCGTCAACACTTGGCTGAAGTTTGGCACTGGCGCCATGGTCATAGCAGCGTCAGCCAATGATATTAGACAGTTTGCTGCTCTTGAACAGGATGAACGTGATTGGCTGACGCTTCCGTCTGCGGCACTTCACTGGCGTGGCTTGCGGCTGAAGTTGAAAATTTTTTTACTTTTGCCATGAGCAACACCACTGAAGTGCCGCCAACGGATCGACAATGCTTTTCGCTTGACGTCACCCATTTAAAGTCAATGGGAAGCGTTGACGCTTGTGAACACACCGCAAGTCCAGCCTGGACCAAATAGGAGCTTGAACACGGAGTTGTGAAGCTAACACAGTCTCATGACTAATTCGTATGTACAGTATTCGCACAAAGTGCCAAATTTGTGCTAATTCGTATGATTTTGTACTATTTTTCTAAAACCCTGTGATGGGTAGGGTACGATTTAGAAGAAAAAACCTCACTCATGAGTTTGTACGAATTAGCCACCTCGTAAAATATGTACGAATTGCCGTGATATCATGTTGGTGAAGCATGTTTTGAGAGAACGGGACTGATTTTCTTGATGTTGAATGAAGCAAATCTGCAGGACCAGACAGTTTTTTCAATGTGGTTTGAGAAATTCATCTGATCACAGGCTGATTATCAATCACAACTCCAAGTTTGGAGTCATGGTTGATGTGCCTACCTCCTAATGGTGAAATTGTGATGAAGGGATGGTTTTGATGGAACCACAAGCAGTTTTGTCTTGGCAAGGTCTTTCATCCAGCAAATGTCTGTTGGATAAGCTGAGATGCGAGCAGGATGGAATAAGATGTAATTGAGTGTCATCAGCATAGCAGTGATATGTAAAGTCATGTTTATGAATGACAGAACCTAGTAATGCCATGTAGACACAGAAGAGAAGTGGTCCAAGAACTGAGCCCTGAGGCACCCCAGTTGTTAGACTTTGCAACTTGGACCCCTTACAAGAAACTATCTGAGAGGTAAGACTCAAACCACTGGAGTTTGGTTCATGAGAAGCCCTTTGCCAATAGTGTTGACCGCAGGATCTGGTACCCTATCAAAAGCAGCGGACAGACCCAGCAAGATAGGTATTGAAGATCTGGAATCCGCTCTTGCCAGTCTTAGGGCTTTAACAACTGAGAACAAAGCAGTCTCGATTGAACGTCCACTTCTTAAACCAGACCAAATAATATATTATCCAAATATATGAAACATTCTATTCAAAAACTTTTTTGAAAAATTAATACAGTTTGCATTCTATGTTGATTCTAAGGTGAGATACCGCATCATCATGTATTTATGATGTATATAGTTTGTAAATACACATCTTAACCAGAATGTGGTCCAAATTCCAGGCTTAAAATACCACTCTCATCTGCGACCGCGGCCACCTCTCATTTTGCTATTGAGATCCTATTCATGTTTATGCATGAGTTTAGATGCTCAGAGGGGGTTATGGATATGTGAATCTGTCTGTATGCCGAGTTGTGTGTGTGTGTGGGATGAGCTCCGAACACAAGAGGACACCGCAGAAGAACAGCAGCATGGCTAAAATGAGTTTGACATTGGCCTAGCGCTCAACCAATGGAGGGTGACAGATCCAATACCAGCAGGGTGTGTATGTGAGTGTGTGTGTGGTAAAGTGGCAGAACAAAATGTTTTGTCAGGCCTCTGGCTCTGCAGTCACTGATCAGTATGAGCGGTTCATTTAGGAGTAGCAAACGTCCCATCACAACCGTCAAAATCAGCCTTCCCGTTCCCCCCTCAAGCAGCGAGGGGCATGAGATCTCTGTTATTTTGGTAAACATTAGATTTTGAGTGATCAATAACAGTTTCAAGGATGTTGATTAGCTATTATATTTGTAGTGTGGGAGAAACTACTTGAACATTTACTTTCCAGCTATCAAAATACATAGTAAGAAGGTTTTGGAAGTGTTCTGTTTACCTTATGGAACATTATTTCTGAGTATTTTTTTAATACCTTTAGGAAATACACTTATTTGGTTGTGTTGACTAACATACTAAAGCACATTAAGGTACTTTGTTACGATTTTAACCGTAGTGTGTTATTTAATAGTATGCTTACAATTAAAGCAACAGTACAGTACATCCAAAAATAAACATTTCCTGATTATGTAGGCCTACTTCGTTGCGACAGAAGACACTTATTTGTCAGCTCGGTTTCTAAATATGGATTTTACACCATTGAAAATGGTCCATGGTGGTGAGCACCGTTCACTATACATCTCAGATGGCCCGGGGGTGAATAAATAATCTTAATATTTTCATTTTTGGGTGAAGGACTTCTCATATACATTTTAAATGCAATAAATTACAACTTCATCATTGCAAATGTGTAATTACAAATATATTTACAAAATCATTATAAATTTCTGAAACAGCATTTAATATAAATTAACTGAAACTATAATGCAATTTAATTTAATCGCAATTAGCATGCATTAAAATGTCTGAAAACATTACATTCAGTGCTTAATGAAGTGTAATATATCAAAGTGTATTGATAGTACATATTGCTTCAGTATATTCTGTAATAAGTGCTCTTTTGAAAAAGTTATATAAAATTAGTAATATATAGTGTACATCCCAAATCACAGTACCAACAACTCAAATACACACCTTTGTACCTTATTTACCCCCCAAAGTGAATGTTAGTAGCTTAAAGGTGCATGTTAATGTCTAAAAAAATACTTTTTACTTCCTAAAGGGTACATGTTAGTACATTTTGAAAGAGCACTGCTCCAATGACAGCTCTTGTGTCAGGTGGTTTTTGAAGTCACTAAAGGAAAGTCCCACCATCCGTTGAGCTACTATGTTTAAGAAACACATTTACCAATTAAAATGGTTGAGACCTTTTGAGATAAAGTGCCCAAAACCTCTCTAAAACCAACAAACCAGAGCAGTCTGAACAGCACAAGAGATCAGCCACCACTTTAGGATTTCCAGCAGGATGAACCAGAACATTTTACTACTAAACATTGACCATAAATAAAAGACCCACCCACGCTCAGACGGTTTTATCCTAATCCAGGCTTGACCATAATGCAGCTGTCATCATTACTGTGATTTTTGCATAATAACAGCATTCTTTCATGGTTTGTCTAGACAGAAACTTAGACATTGTTGGAGCCGTGATGCGGAGACATTAATATCACGTTAATTTGACAGCGTTTGTCTGTGGGTGTGGCTCGCCCGCATGAAACTGTCCTCAGACACTCGGCGTAATTGTAGATTGTCACTGGGCCTGAAATGTTTCAAAGCTGATTTATTTCTCTCTTCTGAAATCAGGCTTGAAATGGTCAGATTGCTGCAGAAGAGGATCCTGATTGAGGTGACCTTGGCTGGAGGGTCTTTCATGCCACAGTTAAATCAATAAATGTGTCTTGGAGGGACGTTGGGGAGCATTTGAATGGGTCATTCACCTCTGCCAGATTAAGCCTGCTTTCACACTTGGTTCGATAGCTTGGTTCGAACTCCAGTTCATTGTCTCTCCCCTTTCCTGCCCAGTGTTATGTCTGTTGGAACTGCAATACATCGTTGTGAGTAGAACCAGAAAAAAAGGCACTCTGAAATCAATGCAGACTACGATTTTTCATTTTGAGATGATAGTGTAAACCAGTATTTGCCAATCCTGTTCCTGGAGGCACACCAACATGACTCCCTTATCTGACCAATATATTTCTGGTCGTGGAGTCTCTAATAATGAGCTGATGAGTTAATTCAGGTGTGTTTGGTTAGGAAAAGTTGGAAAATGTGTAGTGTTGGTGTGCCTCCAGGAACAGGGTTGGGAAACACTGGTGTAAACTAATATTTGAGGTCATTATTACACTGATTAATGTTTGAGACATTGCGTTTTATGTTTGTTTTTTTTTGTTAATAATAATAGCCATGTTTACCGGTGATTAACTACATTTCTAAAACTCTACAACTCTAAAAATAGATCCACCAATTAGATAAATCACTCCCATAAAGCATTGTGAAAGGTGTCAGCCTCTCCATACTTTCAATATATTTGGATATTAATATGCTTTTTAACATAGAATCAATAAACATGTACTGTATATCATACTTTGCTGGGATTTGTAGTGCATTCCTTCATAAAAGAATAAAAAAGTGCACAGTTTAGTACATACATTGATCCCATTCTTTTCATTACATGTGGTTTGGTTCAAATCAGATGCTGCTGTAGTGCTTCATCTCCTCGGTTCAAGGCCTGTGAAGCAGATGAATGGAAAATCCTCTCTCTTTCCCAGCATTGGCTGGACCTGTTTTATATATCATTTAATCCTAAGCTCTGCAGTCCTGTACTCTGTTGCTCCTGCAGTATTGACTTGTTACCGCACGCTTTCGGTTGTGGACTGCTAAAGGCCAGATCGCTGTAAAGATTACAAATTTGATCCAGGTACATGCAGCCTGTCAAGTGGAAAGTTAGAGAATAGTGTCAGTCGAGCAGAAAGGCAAGTCGACCAGACGCGCTGTCAGTCAGACGGCCCATGGCCAAACACAATCATCCGTCAATAACCCTGCACCTCATCACCTGCAGCCATTAGTGCATAATTCCCAACACGTAACGTAAATCTAAAACAGCTTGTGACTATAAACTCCCCTAAAACAGAAAGTGTTTGGTCTCTCATAAAAATAAAATTAATGAAAATACATTCAACATTTCTGCATGTCATTCCCACTGGGGTAAACTGAATTATCATACATAGTGGTCTTCTTATACGCAGCGTTTGCCTTCTCTTGTCGTCAGTGAAATCAAGTTTTTTTTTTCTGAAATGTGGCCCCTGCTATTTCAAATCAGCTGAACTGAGCTTATGAGCCCAATAAATCGATAAAGACATCATAAAACGAAGAAAAAGGCATCACACCAACAAATGGCAGTTTTTCATACTGAACACACCTCATGGAAGGACAAACCAGCCTGATTTAGAGACTTTTCTGCAAGAGCGCTCTAGAAATTAGCAATGCTGGAGGAATAAGCATCCCGGCAGCAGCGCTAAGATGCGATATGGAGTAAAAATTATGAGCGAATGATTCTCCTTGGAGGGTGTTGACATTAATATTTAATCAGACATCAGCGTTGCTTGATGGTCCTGCTTTACAGACGTGCTTGTTTCGGCTCTCATCATGAGGGTCATAAATCAGTCACTTTTGACAGCTAGTCTGTAATATTTTCTTATTACATCACAGTCATCGGAGTAACAGAAAGCATTTCCCATGGTGACCTGACAGCTAATCACAGCTCATGAACTCATGCGACCTCAGCGTTTGTGATTTCACTCACATTTTATTAGTGATGATGATGATGGTGAAGTGAAGCATTCTGAAACACAAATGTTTTGGAAAAAGGGTCATTAAGCCTACTCAGAGCTTTTCAAAACCGTTTCTGCTGTGGCCATAAAGATTAGTAAGTGCTGCGTTCTATTAGGCTACATCTGCTTCTGCAAATTATTCTTTGTTTTATTTTATTCAAAGTCATTTATTTGTGTCAGTATACTAAAATAAGTCAAATAAATCAAACATAAATCCAGAAATTAAATCTGTGATCTGTCTATTTTAACTCTGCCTCAGACCTACAGTGTTGTTTCATAGATCAAGTTCATTTAATATTAAATTATAAATTACAATTAAAAGAATATTTATAAAATAAAATGAAAAAGCTATGCTAAAGTATTATAATGTAGGCCCGATTTCATAAAATAAGCCAGGATTAGACCATTTGATTAGGACATTTTTTATAGACATTAGATTAAAAAAAACTACAAAAAAACCCCCACAAATAACAAGACAAAACGAAGCCTCCTCACCTCTTCAGACGGGCTTCAGAGTGCTGCCTTACGTGTCTGGGCCAGGAGCACACTGAGGCAGCACTTGTGGATGACTCATGCCCTCATTGCTAGCGCATGACCATCGCTACATTAAGGTCGCGCCTCTCATTCCAGCCGCCGAGGGGACCGGATTGGAGGTACCCCGTGTGTCCCTGTCTGATCCTTCGAGGCTGGATGATTGTTTTCTGGGTACTCAGCCCATAACCCTGTCAAGGTTCCCCCACAGTTCCTTCCTTCCCGGAGGTGCATGAGGAGCTGACCAGATCGTGGCTAGCCCCGTACTTGTCACGTGTCGATTCCCCAAGTCGAGCGCGCTGTGGCGGTGCATCTCTGCTGCCCTGTGTACTCAGGTACCCAAATATTCACAAAAAGAGCAAAATTCTGAGGTTCCCATCTAACCCAATATCTGTTCTCTCCCCAGATGTGGACCCAGAGCCCTGGATCGCCAGCGAAGGAACCAGTGGAGCAGGTAGGGGCTGCCCAGAGCAGCCGGACTCACCCCCAGGACATTCATCCTTCTGGGGCCAGTCCCCACCCTGGTTCCCCACCAGGCTGCCCCACTGCGGGCACGGCTGTTACCGTACCCTTGATACCCCTGGTGAGATGCCGATCCAGCCGAGATGAGGTAAGGGTTTTACAGTCCCTACTTCATCGTGCCCAATAAGAGCGGTGAGACCCAGTCTTGGACCTTCGAGCTCTGAACTGGTCCCTTCTCAGGCTGCAGTTCAAGATGCTCATGCTGAAGCGCATACTAACATGCATTCGGCGCCAGGATTGGTTCGCAGCCATCAACCTGAACGACTTGTACTTTCATGTCTCAATTCTGCCTACTCGATTTAGACCCCAACTGTAGTTTGCGTTTGAGCGTATCAGTACAAGGTTCTCCCGTTTGGCCTCTCCCTGTCTCCCCGAGTCTTTACGAAGCAAAGACCTGGAACCTGCACATCTTGATCCTGGACGGGATGCGGCAGACCTCTCCGGCCTTTCAGCAGCCGTGATTAGCACCATCTCTCAGTCTAGGGCCCTCTCAACAAGGAAAGCCTATGCTCTGAGATGACTGTTTGTCTGTTCGTTGACTGTTCGTTGACTGGTGCTCCTCTCGCAATGAGGACCCACAGAGATGCCCGATTGCAGTTGTGCTTTCCTTCCTGCAGGAAAAGTTGGAGTGCAGACTGTCCCCTTCAACTCTTAAAGTGTATGTTGCTGCCATAGCAGCATACCATGATGCCATCTCCCTGTCTTATTTATACCAGGGAGAGCCATGTCCATTAGGTCTGAGAGCCCACTACACAAGGAGTGTTGCCTCCACCTATGCTTTGGCTCACGGCGCCTCTCTAGCAGATATTTGTAGGGCTGCAGGCTGGGCGACACCCAACAACTTTGCCAGGTTTCACGACCTCTGCGAAGAGGCTGTGTCCTCCCACGTCTTAAATCAGACAAGCAGGTAGTGGGAGGCCGGCTGGTGTCGTCTTGCTGCGCCACTCCCATGGGATCTGTGCACTTTTCCAGCTCTATGACCCCTTCCTCCTGCCCCACAGCTCCGGCTGTACTCCTCTGGGTCTCCTTCGCCCAGTAGGTTGTTGCTACAAGACCTTATGCTCCACAGTCAGCCAGAAAGCTTTCCCTTCACTTATAGCCATATCCTATGGATATAGTGTATTCCTTGAATTTCACCTGTAAGAACTGTCTTCGGGCTTCATGTCTTCCCCCTCAACCCATGCTTCAGAACATCTGGCATCCCAATTTTTTGGTCTCTCATGTGAGTTCCCATTTGTAACGTCTCCGTTCCCTCCTTCAGGGAACCTGGGTTACCTACATAACTATAACGCCCAGCTGGAGTTGCCAGCTTGAGTCTTTTAGAGGGCAATCCAGCTCTATGACTCCTTTTGTGTGTCTCTGTTTGCCCTTCACGGACTTCTATTATGAAACTGTTGTCTCCACCACCTTGTTTTTACCAGATTCCTGATGCATAAAAGCCCCGTCTGTGTTTGTTATTGTACGGTTCATTACACTGTCACCTGATCTACGTATTCCATTAGTGTCCTTGTATCTAGTTTGTCTTTGTTATTGGATTTTCTCGTTGCCAACCTCTGCTTGCCCCTGGATCTTTGCATTTGTCTCGCTCTATGGACACTTTTTACTGGTACGTTGACCCATGTTCGCCTAATCGTTTACTCTTCTGTCTATGCCTTCACTGTTCCTGTTTGTTCGGTGCTCGACCCTGTGTGCCTTGACTCTGAGTTTCAATAAACAGTTTGCATTTGAACATGAACGTCTCTTTTGCTGATTCATGACAGAATGAACCGTCACCTGGGGTTCAGCAGCTGTTTTCATGACGGCTCGCTCAGAGACATTACATCGCAGGCGGGATTATGAAACGGTACTCCGGCTCTCACAGATTTTCCAATCTGGATGCTGCATAGAGGAGTATGTAGCCGAATTCACGTCTTACAGTCATCTCACTCGCATGGATGACGAGCAGGTGAAGGCATGCTTTTAATGTTATGGACTCAAGATATATTGTTTGCGCTGCCCGATGAGATTCCGAACTGGTCACTGTGTGAGCTCATCGACGCCATGCTTATGTTTTGCGGTTCACCTCTGACCATCGAAGTAGAGGAGGGGCCTGTCGAACACAGCACGAGACAGCGCGAGCATAACGCCAGTAATGCCAGACATCCACAGCTGCCCGGATTTCGCCTCGTCATCTGACGGGGTCCGCATCCTAAATCGCCACGGTCCGCCGGTTCTGGTTTCGGTTTAATTTTCGCGGCCCGGAGCGCCATGCAAAGACCCCGCTGTTGCTAATCCTCTTCCATAAATCCACTATTGCAATAGGGCGCCAATAGGGTCAAAACCATTACAATCAGGAGAGCGGTTTAATACCCAGTCGGTTTCGGGTGTGCAGCCAGGAGAGCTGTCACCCATCCTTGAGGTTTCAAACCCACAAATAACGGCCTAGCCCCGTATCCCCGTACCAGAGAGGGGCCGTGTCTTGGTGTGTAGCGCTGTGTGAAGGCCTCACGGCGTCTGACGGCCCCGAGTCTGTCTTTGATCCCGGAGTTGCCAGCTAGAGACTTCAGAGGGCAATCCAGCTCTATGACTCCTTTTGTGTGTGTTTGTCTCTGTTTCCCAATCACAGACTTCTATTATGAAACTGTTGTCTCCACCCACCTTGTTTGTACAGGACTTCCTGATGAATAAAAGCCCCATCTGTGTTTGTTATTGTACGGTTCATTTCACTGTCACCTGGTCTACGTATTCCATTCATGTCCTTGTATCTATTTTGTCTATGTTTTTGGATTTGCTCGTTGCCGACCTCTGCTTGCCCCTGGATCTTCGTTTTTGTCTCGCTCCATGGACACTGTTTACTGGTACGTTGATTCATGACAGTAACCTTAGACGTTATGTTTATTATGGTTGTATGTTACAATGTTGTTAGATTAACGTTTTTTCATTAGCATTTTTAAGTTTAATAAGTAATATTTAAATGTAAATGTACCTGTAAATTAAACCCAAAACTGTAAAACCTAAAATATTGTTACCGTATTATTTACAGTAAAATTCCGGCAACCCCAGCCATTTCTTTTACCATAAATCTTACCGATTTCAATTTTTTTTTACAGTGCACATGATTCTGGCAAAACATCAAACTGCTCTGATGCAGTGCTTTAACGTGAAATGTGTTGTTGTTTTTATTATACAAGATTCAGAGCTTCTTTGTCGAGTGTAACATCATCACTACATTTTATCATGATTTTCTCTCGTCCGCCCGAAGGCCTTCCGGCACCGGTTTCAGTGCTGCGCACCTGCTTGACAGATTTTGGTAATAAACACGTCCTTTTTCCCTCCTTTCTCATCATGGAGAGACCTTAGCGAATTATTCAGGCTCCATCAGCACAAATGAGCTCTGGGTCAGTCATCTGCTTCTCTCCTTCACCTTTCCATCACACACGTGCGCCGCCTCGAACAATTGATTAAGCAATTATTGTAATTGACTTTAATATGTGTGTGTGTTTGCTGAAGTGCTCAGTGAGTAAAAACAGCAGCAGAGTTAACAGCCTCACACTTAACTTGCGCTTGCCGCAGCTGCCTTTAAATGCGTTACGAGTGTGTACTTACCAAATTAGAGCACTAACTCACACTGAAAGCTTTATTAGAATATGAAACAGCTGTTGTGCTGCGTGAAAGAGTCTATACACATTTTACACAAGTGAAATATAAAATAGTAAAAGCAGACAGTGCTGCAGAAACGTCCGGCCCAGGAGATTATGTTTGCGGACGCACTTTTTAAGTGTAGCCTGTATTTCATTGTGTCGTATTCACTAGTTTCAGGGCACTTTGACTTAAGTGACTTGGCATTTTCATCTAAAATGATCTAAATTAATATTTATTGTAGTTGCAAACAAAACAACAGACCAAACTTTCAGTTCTTCAACATGAATATATTTGATATCATTAACTAACAATGAACAACCATGAAATATCAGTGAAACATACTAACCTATACATTAAACAAACATTAACCTATTTGAGTGAAGAAAAAAAAAAGAATTTGTTAGTCCATCGCTAATTAATTAACGCATTAATTCAAGGAGTCAAGGAGTCATGAGTCAAAATCCCCTTAATCACATGACATATAAGAGGTCATTGTATTATAAAAACATTCTGTAAGTTTCAGAACTCAAAACTTTGTTATTAGTCTAAAAACAGTTTATATTGACGACAGCTGTCACAAGGTGACACAAGGTGTATTTAATCATCTAAACAGTGATGCTGCGTTTCTTTGCTCTATAGCTCCTTGGGAAAGGTAGCTAGTTACTGGTAAAGCTGCTCTGTTTTGTCAACAGCTAAGCTACTAAATAAATCAGCTTGGATAGTTTACAGATAACATGTCAACATCCAGATGTGAGGTTATGGTTTGTATGAATTTGAGCTCATGAAGCTTTATCAGGGGCCTATTTTTAACCCTATTATCATACAGTACAGAGCTGGATCTGCCACATTTGAAACTGCTGCAATGATGCAACTATGAGTTTATATTAGGAGTGAAGTGGAGGGACTTCTGTGTTGGAGAATAAGTGAACTGAGTCAGACTTCCCATGGAGTTAAATGAAGCCCCCATTCACTCAGCTGTCGCTCTGAGCTCAATACAGACACTAAACACAAACAAACACAGTGACGCAGTGTTTTGTCACAAAAAAGTAGCTTGTTACTGGGAAATCAGAACTATTTTGAAAACCACTGAGCTTCTGTCACGCTGCTGTCGAGTTAATGTTGTGATGCTCTTGTGAGAGCAGAAATCACATGACACAAACAATACTGTGTTGAGTTTTTAAAGTGCTCCTATTACTCCCTTTCGAATATCGGCTACCACGCAGTGTTTATGTGAACGCAAACCCTCTGCCAAGTTGTAAAGCTAAAAGTGCATAATAAATAAAGTTACTGACAGCGTAATTGAGTCATTAGTAATTGAATCTATCAACTGAATCTTGAACTATAAGTATGATACTTAATATAAAGTTTCTATCAAGCGTTCAAAATATAGAACTATATCAATGGGCGTATAGTTTCTGACCAGTAGACCAATCACTGGGCCATCTGACCAATCAGAGCAGGGCATAGGCTCACCAAAAGAAGGGGTTCAGAAACGTAATCTTTAAAACTGATTTGAACAAATCGTTAAAGAACTGCTGGAAAATGAGGTGATTATGAAATGCATATTTTGAGAAAACAAAAGCATTAACATTTTAACATTGATAATAATCATAATGTTTCTTAAGCATCCACACAGCATATTATAGTGATTTCTGAAGATCATGAGACACTGAAGACTGAAGTAATGATGCTGAAAATGTAGCTGTGCATTACAGAAATAAATTACAATCTAACTGATAAACACATAAAGTTGTTTTGAATCCTAATAGTATTAAGCCGTTTTAGTGATTTTACTGTAGTTAAAAAATATATTTAAAAAAATCATATCCATTCCTCCATTCAGAATTCTTTTAACACACAAACATCATGGGTTGTACTAACTCATCAAAAGTGCAGGAGCTTACTGTTATTATACAAAGTAATTTAGCCTATATTTTAATTTGATGCCAGTGGTGTTTGTGAATTTGTGTTTGGCCTTCTGACCTTGTTGCATAGAGAGATGCTCAACTATGATTAGTTTGTTTCTGATCTATTACTCTCAGCACTTAAGCCCTAATTAGATATTGACCCAAACGCAACACACACACACAAATACACATTTAAAGAGTGAACTGTCCAGGCCAGTCCTCTATCTAACCAGGACCCTCATACAAAGATCTCATTATGTGATTTTCCTCAGAGAGGAGTGCAGTGAATGAGTTTGAGTGACGGAGCAGCTGTAGATCAGTGCAGAGTGGTGAAGTGAGGCATTCCCTCGGACAGTGATCACTCAGCTGATGATCTTCCCACATGTTCTTGAGGACCTGTTTTCATTTTCTGAGATGTTTGGATTTCTGAACTTATTATTTATGTCCTTATGTAAAAAAAAAAAAAAAAAAAAAAAAAAATATATATATATATATATATATATATATATATATATAACTTTTTTATTATTATTATTATTATTATTATTATTATATGGCATTTTAATAAATAAAACAAAATGTTGTTGTTGCTGTTGTTGTTGTTATATATACTTCAACAATTATTATTATTAAATTAATTGAAAAGCTGCTGTATTGAATTAGTATTTTACTTATTTAAAATGTGTAATTATTATAAAAGTACAAATGTTAAATTAAATAAATTAAATTATAATTACATACACAATATACTCTTAACTCTGCCCCTAAACCTACCCGTCACTGGGGTTTCGAAAAATCGCACAAAATTGTACGAGTGAGGTCATACAAATTTGTACGAATAAGCATGCATTAACCACCTTCCTATGAATGTGTACGAATTGGTCCTGAGGCTATTACATTAAAACTAGTGGTGGGCTGTTATCGCCGTTAACGCGAGACTCTTATCGCGCGAATAAAAAAATATTGCCGTTAATCTATTGACAAAGTTGGATTGGAGTCTATACTACAAGCTATGGTGACTTTCACCTTTATCGCGGATGTGTAGCCGAATTACACTGTAGCCTTATTCAGACGGGACTAGTTTTCTAAACTACTGTACGTGTGAGCTTCAATCCTTAT
>JAUMHQ010000059.1:28002116-28013791 GCA_032361165.1 Enteromius paludinosus
ACCTACATCTTGGATGC
Source organism: Enteromius paludinosus (assembly GCA_032361165.1). Classification (NCBI taxonomy): domain Eukaryota; kingdom Metazoa; phylum Chordata; class Actinopteri; order Cypriniformes; family Cyprinidae; genus Enteromius; species Enteromius paludinosus. Next base: position 28,002,134 of record JAUMHQ010000059.1, read on the forward strand.
CCTGGGGGTAAGTAAATAAACATCTAATTTTCATTTTTGGGTGAACTATCCCTTTAAGCTCAGCCGTCTACTCACTGGTGTGTGCTGCTTAAATGCAGCATTGATCCAGCAGATTGAGATGTGATGATTTGGACTTAGCTCATGCACTTTGTAATGCTTTAGACTCCATCCACACGAAGCCGGTGCGTTCCCTATCCAATACTTTTTTTTCCTAAAAAAAATTGCGTAAACACGAAACCACTGAAAACGGTGTAGTACATATGCCAGACCAGTATGGGGCGCTGTTATTCTGCCATAGAGATAACACTATAAACGGAGAAGAAGACTTTGAGCATGCGCGTAACCTTGCGCGCTGTATATGAACCAAGAAGAAGAAGTTGGCGAGTAACGCAGCCGACACGTGATTTGATGACATCATCGTTTTTTAAAAATATACGGATTGGCTGTCCACACACCCGCAAGGGTGTCGTTTTCAGATTTATCCACTTTGGGACCCGGTTTAAAAAAATTGCAGTTTCAGTCTCCTAAAACGCCGCATCCGTGTGAACGAAACGCCAATAGGATAAAAAATGTATACCTATACAGCGAAACGCGTCTCCGTGTGCACAGGCCCTTAGTGACTGAAAGCAAAGTGCTTTCAGTTGAATGGCCACTTTTGAATCCGGATTATTCAGCAGGATGTTCTGCAAGAAGGAAAGAAGACACTTGATTGAACATAATGAGTTCAAGTGATTTTGCTATGAACGGAAGGAGAGAGATGGGTCTGTATCTGTAAACAAGTGAAGCGTCTAGTGTTTGTTTCTTGAATAGTGAAGTGACCCAAACCTGCTTGAATCCAGTGATTGGTAAAAGTATGAAGTAAAAACATACATTTGCACAATAAATGTGTTTTAGCAAAATAATAATTTAAATGTAAGCACATGGTAGTGAAGGCCACCTAATATAAAGTGGGACTGAGATATTTTAATTATGTGGGCACTATAATTGTAATTTCTCATTATTATAAATTATTAAATATTATGCATATTTTTAAATATTATAATAATAGATAATTACTTATATATATATATATATATATATATAGATAGATAGATAGATTACACACATATATATTACAATGGAAAAATCAATACTGAAATGTATTTTTTTCTTTCTTTTTTTTTTTTTTTATTTTTTTTTATTTTACTATGCAAGTAGAAATATAATCCGAAGTAATCTATGCTTTTGCCAAACAGAGAACAAGGCAATATAATTTTCTCTTATACTCGCTTAATGAACACCTGTTAGATGAAATAACAGCAGACTGTTTTAATATGTGCAAAGACATTAAACAGACATTAGAAGGAAGAGACTGACAGTCACGAATCCATCAGACGCTGGGATCAGTGTGTTATTGGCTCTTCACGGCAGCAGACGACGGTCGTGTGTTTGTGTTTGGTGTCTGAGGAAACGAGCTGTTTATAACACTTTTCTTGCATGTGAAATTTCTGACTGCTCTCTTCAGATGTGAAATCAGGTCACTATAGGCTTTCATCATCCGTCGTCTCATTTCATCTCTCACAGGATCAAACCCGTGTCAAAACGCCCTGAGATATCAAATTATGATTCACTTCTAATTCATATATATGATTAACCTCGATACATATAAGATGAATTTCATCTCATTCAGGTGAATTATTACACATTTACCTTTGATTATGACCCCAAAGTTATTTGCTAAAGAAATAGTCTACACAGAAATTTAACAAAGTAAAAAGATAAAAATAAAACAAAAGTTATTATATATACATACATACAGTATATATATAATAACTTTTGTTTTATATATATATATATATATACCCAAAATATACACAATATAACTATGTCAATTATTTAAAGGGATAATTTTAATTTAATTACAATCACACTAACAAAAAAGCGCTGCAGAAGTAATACAAATATATTAATGTATATTTATATTATGTTCCTACACATACATATTACTTAACAAAATAAACGGTAACTGAATAAAAAAATAATGAAATAAAAATGAACTGAAATAAAAATATTATTTTAGTTCAGCTAGCTGCTATTTAAGTCAACTTAAAGTACAAAAATAAATGAATAAATACTAAAATTAATCAATAATGATAAATATAATTTAATAAACTTAATACATAAAACAATTATATTATTAAATTATTTGATATATATATACACATAATTCATTTCTAGTTTTAGTTCTAAATTGCAAAATATTTTGTTTTAAATACTACTACTTATAAAGTGCTACTAAAATATTACTTTAAAGTGAAACTTTAATAATTTCAATCGAATTAAATAATATATATTCAATTTATTCAAAAATTATAACATTTATCAATGACCCTAAAATGACACTCAGAATAACTACCAATATCACTGTGACAGATTTTTGAAACTGTGCATAATCACACAGAAAATGAAGGCCTTTAGGCCCTTGGGATCCTGTTTTATTTATGAAATATGAGTTCAGAACGACATGGCAGTGAGCAGATGACATAATTGTTATTTTTGCTGTGCTGTTTCTTCACATATGGGAAGAACGCAGGTATCTTGCGAGAGACAGAGAGCGAGTGTGATCATCAACGGTGTTCAGAGGTGCATTAGTATGCATGAAACACCTTGAGCGAGAGATGAGACTGACACATTCCAAATGAAAGTCAGGACAAGAATCCATCCATCCGCCTCTTTAAACAATTAATACTCACATCAGCATCCTCGCTCTGTTTCATCAAACCACCTTCCATGCAGATATCTAATGAGCATCAGAAACACTGAGCTGTGTCAATCCTATCATTCCTTTAACAATATACTAATATATATTAGTACAATGTAGCAATGGTCTCCAACCGAAAAAAAAAAGAAATCTGGGCCAACAAGATGCAAGAGCTGTAGAATTTGCTCCCGTGGCAGGCGAAACGTTTTTTTTACAAGGGCCTCTTGGTAGTCAATGGACTAAAGTGTTCTCTTATAAAGTAGTTGACCTACACTAACTGTCTCGGACTGCGCCGTCTTTGTCTATTTTGACTTTTCTGTCAAATGGTTCGCCAGCTGATGTGCCTCAGGATAGTAATAAAAAAAAAGCTAACAACCATTAGTGTATGGAAACTTTATTAATGAAAACACTTCCACACACTGGGTGTAGGCTATGAAAACTATTTTAAGTATTTTATGTGTAAAAATTTTAAAGTAAAGTAAAAATGTAAATTTAATACTAAATTTTCTTTTTTAAACTTAAAAACCATTATTATTAACTATTTTGTTGATGAAAATACTTGTGGCCTAAGACTTTTGCACAGTACTGTAAACTATGAAATAATAAAACCTCAAAATATTTTAAAATTATGTTGTGGACTAGGCTAAACTTCATGCATTCATACATATAAATCATGTGAAAGTTTTTTAATTTTTGTCAAATTTTCATGTTCTGTGCCCCTACACATTTTTTTCCCCCCCCACTGTACAAATGGAGGTAAATATCACTTCTCACTCAAGTTTTTTAAATGTTCTCATGTTAAAATTGCACCCTGCTAGCTATATTATGGAGAATGTTCCACCCTGGTGGATATTCTAATAGAATTATGAGCTTGTCCAATATGTGTTCCATATATTTAAACATGTCACTATTTTGGTAAAATGCTAAAAACATGAAAAACAAACATTTTTTCCAAAAATAAACAAGCCAGATTTTACCAGATACCAGGAATGACCCTTGCTTTTACGAATTTCAACACAATTTAAATAAAATTTAAATAAATTTAAATAAAATTAAAAGGCAATAAAAATGATCTTACTGAAACTCAGATTTAATTTCTTTAGATATTCAGCCAATGAAATGGAAAATTCCCTTCCCTTTCCCGATGGAAAATTTACAGTTTGGACAGTTGTCAAAAAAAAAAAAAAAAAAAAAAAACCACACTAAAAGTTGCATACCAATATTAATATTTGATAATATGGCTTGTTTTGTTAATATGCAATGTTTAAACTGATATATTAAGTGAATAACTCAATGACTTACTTCACATAAGTCATTATGCGAAAGAGTCTGAGAGAATGAATCAGCAAACAAGTCTGTTTGGTAAAAGGAATCAGATGAGTCTGGTCTGGTCCTCCCACTCTCACTCTTTCATGCCGTCTGAGCTATGATTGGTAGACACACTTTCATTATTTACTGAAGCAGCAGTGCATGTCCGACCCGCTGCTGCTGGATGAGAATTGTGGGAAATCATATAATTGCTTCTTTCACTTACAGAAAAGAGACTCACTCCATTTCTCTCTCTCTCTCTCTCTTTATAATTGGTCTGCAGATATTGTTATTTCCTTTCTGTAAAAGAATATTAAAGGTAAACAGGAAAAGAGACTAAATTCATTTCCTTTTAATGAAATCTTACTTAAGACGATGTACTGCTTTAATATTACATGCCATATCATCATTTACACACAAACAGTTTTTGATGAAACGCATACATTTAGCATCTCCTCATTTGACCGATTTTTGCATAAAAATTAAGCGAAGAGAAATAAGGTGTTTAAATTTACTTGTTCAAACACGAAGAACCACAATCCAAGGATAATACTGTACCCTAATGAGAGAATTTCCACTCAAAGTAGCACACATGCATAACTTGGACACACTTTCTGGCTTTACTAATTATGATTAATTAAACTGTGTAATTCAATGCTGATAGATCAGGTTTATCTGAATGCTTTAGACATATAAAAGGAAAAGCCACACAGGAAAGCCAAACCGTGTCAAGTCTGATGAGACACAAAAAAGGCCACTATCAAGTATTTATCACAAAATGTATTATTAGTGCTGTACAGCATCATTGCTAATTTTACTTACAAATATGTGTAAGATTGTTATAGTTTGACACAAACTCTTATTACACTTATTGCAATTAAAATACAATTAAAATAAATAAATAAATCACACAATTAAAAAAAAGCAAGAATGCATATATATGTGTGTGTGTGTGTGTGTATATTTCTGTATGTGTGTGTTTATAACTATTTTATAACAATTTCAATTTATTATTATTTTCTTTTTTTTAATCTTAATTAATTATACATTTTAGATTCTATTTAACTATTTACAGCAGATCCCAAGATCTACCCATATAAGTATTGGATGCAAAAGTGAAAAACAAAACAAAAAACAAAGCAAAAACAAAACAAAAAGGGAGACTGTAAGCTGTCACTCAAAACCAATAGTGGTGAAATGACATGTCCAAATCAGGATTTCAATATAAAGTCTCAGTAATGTCCAACCAAAATTGTACTGTCTTTCTGGTGGCACCATTTATTCTGGCTGTAGTGCACTCTTAGTGGGCAATCTCCAGTAAGTATGACATCCATGTAAATATAACCGGAATAGATGGATCAAACCACAGTTTCAGGATGACCTTTTTGGCAGCAGTAAGAGCAGGGAATAGAATCCTTTTTTAATTAACTGACAGTGACACAAAGAGGGAGTCCACTGCTAGCTTAACCTCTACAGTGACTTTTTTTGTGTGACAAAGAGCTGTCTGTATGTTGTAAAAGTTGTTTCTTACCAGACGAATGTCCTCTTTCAAAACTCAAAGTCTGTCCGCAATCGGAGTAAATTCTTCCTTAAACATTTCGACACTGACATCGCCCTCTGTGACTGGATAGACTGTGATGGCACCCCTGTATGCCGACTGGACCGTAACTCAGGGACCTCCATGGGCACTGCAGCCACCAATGGGTACACTTGAGATTCTGCGGCTAGATCGGGGTCAAAGGCTTCAGATAATTCAACTGGCCGGGAAACCAGGACCGACTGGATTTGACACAGCCCCTCGCACTGTGCTATGGGAGTGAGACCCGTTAACGATTGGCTAGACACCGTGAGGGCCTTCTGCAGCTTCTCAGGCTGCATTTCTGGGAACGACTGCGTCAGGCACGGCTCCTCGTACCGTGCTACGGGGTTGAGAACTGTTACATGCGGGCTAGGAACCTCGAGGACCTTCTGCAGCTCGTCTGGCTGCGTGACTGGGACTGACTGAGGTGAACACGACCCCTCGTATCGTGCTACGGGGCTGGTACCCGTTACTGGCTGGTTTGACATCGTGAGGGCCTACCGCAGCATGTCAGGCTGCGTAATCCGAGCAGACTGGGTAACACACGACTCCTCGAGCCGTGGCGCAGAAGTAACGCCCCCAGCGAGTGGGTCAGGAACCACTGAGATGGCTGACAGCTCCCCTAGCTGTAGCCCTGCGCTCAACTGAACATAACTCAGACCCTCTCGCTGAGTGAAGGTACCAGCGCCCTCTGTGGGCGTCTCGGGAACCATCGGCTCGGTTACACGGGGAGGTCTTGGAGGCTGACCTCGCCGAATGGTTAGACAGGATCCGGAGAACTGGCGTGTGACGTTGCTGGATCCTTGTTGTCTCGTCAATCTGTAATGATTGAGACACGGGAAGGCGTTCGGATCCATGTGCAAACATTTAATGGAGACACACACACAGTACAGTCACAGGCAGTTATCAACGGCAAATGGGGATATCAGAGACACAGGCAAGAGAATAATCTGAGTTTTTGGCAAAGGGTCAGGCGATGAGACAAACAAAGTCCAGAGGGGTGAAGCAAAAGCGAGATTCCAAGGGCAGGCTTGGGTCTTGATCCAGGGAGGCAGAGAAACACAGAAAAACACCAGGAACACAGGAAAACACGGATGGCTTGACAACGGGGAAAACAGACGTACATACAACATTGGCGAGCGACTAACAAAAGGATATCCGGGGTATTTATACATGTGACATAAGGCGGAGAAACAATGAATCACCTTGACAACAAACAAAAGGGGCGGAGACATGAACAAAGACAGCAGACAAGGTAGGCAGAGACATGAGTTCATTGATAATTAGTCCAATGGGTGAAAACAGACAAAAACAGTTTGCTGGAGCTGGAATGCCATCAGCAGACTGGCATTTCCAGCTGAACATGACAATATCCGAGATTTGAAACTTATTTGCATGCATGTCCATGACCCTAAATCAGAAATACTACTCTAGAAAAGCATCATGGCTTATCCGGCGTTTGCAATAACTAAAAAAATTAAAGATCAAACTGACAAACAACAATAATAATCAGGTCATAGTTAAGGGATTGCTGAAAAATATTAATATGCCTGCTGTTTTAAAGTCTAGATGTCTGTGTTTCTATCCTCATACCAGCAACTACCAAATAAATATTTAGGCCTAAATTAAGATTAACATATTTGAATAGCAATTGACTTAACATTAACTAGCAAACTTAATATGATGTCAGTATTGTAAGTACATGTGCAATATGTCTTTCAGTCAACATCTATCAGATCTAAAAAAACTGTTTTGGCTGATTTTAGGCTTTATTCATGGGTAAGATGAGGTTTAGGTGTAGAGTTATGTTCAAGACTATATTTTTGCATTAAAATGCTGTTCCAGGGTCAGCAAAGTATGATGACCCAGGGACACATCGAAGTTTGCAAAATAAGGACGTGTGTCTATGTAGACATGATATATATGTGAATAAATGTCATTAGATATATTTATTATTGTTATTATTATTACTCAATTTTAAAGACACAAACATACTTTTTTATTTTTTTGCAACCTCACAGTAATGCATTTGAAGTCACCAAACACAGTTCTTAAGTATGTTAAAAAAATATTCTTGATATATATATATATGATAATATACTTGATCATTTGTTTGTTGCAGTGACATGATGTAAAACAGTACTCTATTTATTTATCAATCCTTTAGTAAGACAGAGGAGCTCAAATCAGAGGACCAGACAAGGTCTCAACCCGCAGTCCATCATGATTCTGGTGAAGCTGGTCTCATGTTGAGCGGCTGCTTCTTAATGGGTGTAGAGCGAGTCAGAGCAGCTCATCTGATCCACAGCTTCTCACACAGACACACCTGAAGATGCTCTGCCGCTCGTTACTGGCCACTCCGGATGGCTGACGGACTCTCCGCTGGGCTTCAATTACTGCGCTTCAGGTTACGCCTGTGTCAGTGTGTGTGTGTGAGAGACAGAATCACTCTTCAGGTTTTAGGAATCAGTCCTCCGTAAATGTGCTGAACACACTCTAATATTTGTGTTCAACTGTTCTGGAACAGTATTGCAAACACAATTTAACATTGATTTCTAGTTGTGTCCTCTTTTGGAAGGACAAACAAAGACACACAGCGTCTCCAGAACATGGCGCCCGCAGCAACACTCCAGACAAAATAACAACTCCCCCTTGTTTCTTTGTGTAAAAAATCTTGAGCTATATTAGAAAATAAACCCACTCTGTGGCGTAGAAAAGGTGTTTTATGGCGAGTGTGGACAAGTCATAAATGCTATAGTGAAAATCTTTTAGTTTTTTTACATTTTAATCTTTGCAACATTAGGAATGTATGCACTAACAGTTTGTAAAACTCCAAAGGGAAAGGTAAACCTGAAATCACATCATATGGCCCGTTTAAGGACAGTCTGTGTGACACAATGTTCATTATAAGCACAGTCCTCTTGCAGCCAGATTTGTGTGTCCACAAAGACTTGTGCATAAGTCAGAATGCTAACTGTGTGCAATTTCAGTTACAGCTATAAAGTTAAGCAATATTTGATTAAAAACTGCTGAGCTATAACGCTTTTAATAGAAAACATTTTCTAGGGAAATTATTTTGTCTTGATTAAACTGTGTTCTGGTGTAGTGTATTGTTTGTGAAAGATCTGATCAGTGTGCATGAGATATAATTTCATCAGACAGTTATGTGATGTTATTTGTATCTGCTCTATCGTCTCTTGCTGGTCTTTTTTATTCAGTATTGCTAAAGTGTTATTAAAGCCATGGTCTGTGTACTTTTAACAATCAAAATCAACAGTGTATTATCTAAGGGATATCACAAAATTTTGCGTAATGACCATGGACTCGTAACGCTAAATTCTGTGTTAGTGTCACAGAATCATCTAAAATTCCATGATGGGTTCATGGAAAAGATTACATTGTAAGTCAGTGACAGGCATCAGTCGTGATCCACTCACGGATAACTGGATTTATTTTATATAAATGAAATACTTTTACTGTAGCACCTAGCCTCACCTTTACCCTAAACCTACCAACTTCTGAACAATATGAAACACACACAGACAATATAAGCGCAGTCACAGGTATTTATTGCAAAAACTGACTATAAGCTGTAAAAAAACAACAACAACAACAAAAAAAACATTACAAAGTCCTTTTAAAGCCATAGGATGTCTTTATGCGAAGAGAGTAAAATACACGGTATTAATCGCTGAAATTATACCGCTCATAGCTCATTCAAAAGATACTCTCCTCACGAGACATACAAGAGCCAATAGAAATTTACAACCAAGGCTGATATAAGGATTCCTTTTTCGAATTTGCGCAAAGCCGCTCATATAAGCACGTTGAATGTGGGCGGCCAGCTAGCTTACTGTCATTCAGCAAAGCGCTCTGTTGTTTGTGTGTTGTGAAATTGTCCTAGAGATAAAAAGTGTCTCTGTGTGAAAGAAAAAAAAATGTTGAAATCAAAAGATAAAGTGAAACGGGGCGAAGGCAGGGCACAGTTTAGAGTGTGTGTGAGTCCATGTAAGAGATACATTCTGCCTGATGACACACACACTCTCTGTGTAGCTTGCCTGGGAGCGGAACACGCTGATGCAGCACTTCAGCAAAATGATAAGAAGGGCTACAGACATTATGAGAGATTGCCGAAGATGAAGAGGGAGCCTTCATCGTGGGGATCACAGCGCGATCTTCATGATTATGAGGAATCCGAGACGGGCGAGACCCTATCTCGTTCCTCCGCAGTCGAGTGCCAGCCATGCAAGTAGGGAAGCGCATCCTGCTACTTCCCCTTGCCAAGGCGGCGCAGCACTGCTTCCAAGGATGAAGAGATGGAGAGCGCTGAAGAGGAGACTGCAGAGTCGAGGAGCCGTAGCCAAGCTAAACATAGATTGGCCGGCCGTGGTCAAGAACGAACCGCGCAAGAGCAAGTTAGATGAGAGATTTCTAAGAGCGCGGCCACCACCTTCCAAACGGTGCCTTCCGTTCTTTCCTGACCTACACACCGAGGTGTCAAAGTCATGGAAAACGCCGTTCTCGACCAGATTGTTTGTTCCAGTGTCAGATTTCTACAGCAATGTTATCCAAATGAATGAGAACGGCTATAATTCGTTGCCTCGGGCAGAGCAGACGCTCGCGGGCTATCTCTCTCCCAATGTAGCAACATCTTTGACGGCTCCATTCCTGCCCACAAAGCCGCTAAGAACAACATCAGCATAAGTGGGCAGTGGTACTCAGCAGCGGGTCAGCGGGTCAGGCTGGCATGTGTCTGCAAATAATGGCCTTATTACAGTCGTACCAAGCCGACCTGCTGAAAGAACTGGATGAGGGCAAGCAGATCAGCAGTGATGACATTAAAGAACTTAGAGAACCACTGACCTCTCTTTGCGTGTCACAAAGGAAACGGCCCGTGCTATCGGCCATACTACGGCAGTAATGGTGGCATCAGAGAGGCATCTATGGCTGACTCTGTCAGATGTGAAAGATACAGACAGAATCGGCCTTATGGAGGGCCCGCTAGCCCGTAGCGTTTCAGCGGTTTCTCACTCGCCGCCCTCCAGTTCGAGGGGCTGCTGGGCAGGAGCAGCCCCATATGAATACCAGCTCCTCATACCACAAGTAAAGATGACATGCAGAAACAGAGTGTTGCTGAGAGAGCTCCTCCCCAGAAACAACAAGGGGGTTGGCAGCGCTCTGTAGCGGGGCCTTCTAAAACTAGTAAAGATCTTAGAGTTTTGTTACAAGAAAAGAAGGCCCCGCAGAGCAGAAAGAAAAGGTCCTGATGGGAGTCACGCAGGAACTCTGAGGGCAGGCCCCTCTGGGGAAGAGTGGTACAATCCGCATTACACGGATCCGATCTCTCCTCAGTGCCCTCGGGAGATCGTTTCACTAACCTCGCCAGTGTTACAAGGCGTGAGCATCTCCCGCGAACATCAGTCTCAGTTTCGTCCGCCCGGAGACGTAGCAGCTCTGAGACGTTCGCCACCGAGCTCTCACGGGGGACCGAATGTAAACATTTTCCCTCAAATCTCATCAGTGATCAACCTTGAGAGGCTGGTTACCTTAGCAGCATGGAAACTACTGCCAAATGTGTCTCGATGGGTCCTGTGTACAGGATAAAACAGTTACAGAATCCAGTTCGGACATGCTCCGCCACAATTCGCGGGCGTCAATCATATGATAGTTCGTTCAGAGCAGGCTCTGGTGATGGAACAAGAAGTCGAAACTTTTCTGAGGAAGGAGGCCATTGAGGTGGTCCCTCCTCACGATATCGAGTGCGGGTTCTACAGCCGCCACTTCATAATTCCAAAGAAGGATGGAGGGCTGGGGCCATCTTAGATCTCAGAATTTTTAACCGCTCTGATATGAAGCTGAAATTCAGAATGCTTACTGTGAAGCAAGTTGAAGCACGAATCTGGTCCGAGGACTGGTTTGTAAGATATGAAATAATGAATATATCCAGTGAAGGTATTATAAGATGCTCTGATCTGCCCTGTCAGCGTGGGAAGGAACACTATGAGAGTCTCTCGTAGGCCTAACAGCCATA
>JAUMHQ010000059.1:28022878-28033193 GCA_032361165.1 Enteromius paludinosus
ATATTTAACATATAAACACAACATATGTTTCTTAAATATATACATGCATGCAAATGTATATACATTTTATATATATATATATATATATATATATATATATACGCACACACACACACATTATGTACACAAAAACATTTATTTTGGATAGATTAATTGTGATCATTGCTCAGCACTAGTAAAAATAAAACAAAATGCAAAATCCCCCCAAAAAATAAATAATAATAATAAAACTGAATCACAGTTTCCACAAAAATATTGGGCAGCACAACTGTTTTCAACATTGATAATAATCAGAAATATTTACTGAGCAGCACATCGCTATATTAGAATGATTTCTTAAGGATCATGTGACACTGAAGACTTGAGTAATGATGCTGAAAGTTCAGCTGAGCATCACAGAAATAAATTATGTTTTAGCACAGAATCACATATAAAACAGTTAAGTTGCAAGACTATTTTGTGGAATGGGTCATTTATGAAGCTGTGTGACAGCTAGGATGCTGCTTGTGTAGTCAGTAGACAGGTTAGGAACAGAGATAACATCTGTGTTGTGCTACTGTTTACAGCACTTGAAAACTTTATGCTTTTGTTCAAACATTGTGAATTTTCTGGCAAAAACAGAGATCTTACAGATGATTTAGTTGAGAATCTTGTCATGTCGCCAAACTGTGCTTCTGCAGAAAAGCGTTGACTCGGTTGACTGGCAGGCAGAGCAAATCTCGTACTGCGTACAGTAACTTCAGACTTCATCTGATCCTCAGCCAAACTTCACAACATCAAAGTCTTGATGGAAAATAAATGTTCGAAATTTACATTTTGACTCAGTGAAGGCAGTTCAGCTGTAGAGAGCACTTTAATCAGAGCTGTGATATCGCTCTCCAATATTGTGATGTAAATCCTAACTAAATGCAACATAATTGCCATAAAAATGCATTAAACTTACAATAAAAGCTATGCAAATCTGAATACATGAATACATAATTCTGGGACCCAACTGCTGATGAATCCATTCTCATGTTAGCATTCCTTGCTTGAAATATAAAAAAAATAGTTTGTCCAGAAAAAGCGCAGAAAATGTGTTCACTCTCAGGCCATCAAGACATGGAAGAGTTTGTTTCTTCATCAGATCTGGAGAAATGTAGCATTGCATCAGTGTCTCAGCAATGGATGCTCTGCAGTGAATGGGTGCCGGCAGTCCAAACAGCTGATAAAAACATCACAATAATCCACCGGGGCCGGTGCCATCCGGCACATAGACTCCAGGGCTCAACATTAATGCTTCATTAACACCAGAGAAGTAACATGATTAAAAATGTATGACCAAAAATAACAACGGAAACACCAAAACACACACCTACTCTGATTTTATTACTTTTAGATAAAGTGGCAAATAGTGGACATAGTAACGTTACTAATCTTCACTCGCGTTGTTGCTGCATTGCATTGAACGAATTGACTATATGTGATTTTTGGCTGGTGTAGAGCCAGTGTTTTTGCCACAGAACGTCACCAGCACTGGCATCTTGATGGTGAAAAGGGGCAATCAAGGGCTATCTTGAACACAGGAAGGTTTTACAGAATCACTGAGCCCTACAGTAGATGTCATGAGCAGGTCACTAGAGAGATAGAGAGAGAGAGAGAGCTTGTCCTCTTCAGTCGGATTCTGGCTGGATTTTCTCGTTGATAACTGAGGTAAATCCTCCAGCTGACTCTAATGGAGAGAGAGAACCTTAGATAAAGACTCGCTCTCTCTTTTCCATTTTTGTCATGCTATATTTCTCTCCACTATTTTTGCTTCTGAGTCCTTGGACAAAAGAGGAGGACAGGAAAAAATATGAAAGGATTATAGCTTTTCCCATCCTCTTAGAGAAGGATGTGAAAATAGCACACACACACACACACAGTCATCTAATAACAGTGCACCAGGTATTTATCACCTTATGGGGACCGATTGTCCCCACAAAGATAGGAATACCAGTTTTGACCTTGTGGGGACATTTCTTAGGTCCCCATGAGGAAACAAGCTTTCAAGTTTTTTGAAAATCCAAAAATTCACACAGTTTCCTGTAAGGGGTAGGTTTAGGTGTAGGACTATAGCACATACAGTCTGTACAGTAGAAACATAATTACGCCTATGGAATGTCCCCATAAAACATGTAAACCCAACATGTGTGTGTGTGTGTGTGTGTGCTCAATATCAGCTGGAGTGAAGATTCAGTGATTCACACAATGACTTTCTTGAACAGATTTTATTTGGTCTAACCAACTGATAAAAAAACAAAAAACAATGTTAAGTTTGATCCAACCACTCAATATTTCAAATATGTTAATATAGGCCTACTTACTTCAGCAATGCATTCAACTTAAGACTCTTAGCTTCCAAAATCCATTCAAACTTTCAAACATAGATTAATGGAACGTTCAGAGTTTCAAATGTAAAAAGCTCTGATGATGTCATGTGCAATATTTGTGATTGGTCTGGTCTTCCGGTGTCTGTTTACAGACTGTTATCTTGAAAGTTGATTTCTGTGCATAGCTGAAAAAAGAACACACATGCCGAGTGTCACCATGACATTAAATTAAAATTGCTTTTAAATTGCAATAATGACTTTCATCCAAGCACAGCTATTTATTTTAAGAAATACATAGTTTAGCAGAAAAAACTGAGGTGGGCACAATGAGAATAATTCTGACTATTATTATTAAAGTAGCTAGTTCTTCTCCTCTAATCTTGACGAAAGTCCAGCAGATTCACACTGGTCGTATTGGCTCATACAAACATGGTCAAATGAATGAATGATGAATGTAATAATACAGTATATTGACACAAACCCAGCAAACAGGGGGAGTTATTGTTTTCTAAAAGCTATTAGCAAACATTATTGCATTTACAATAACAGAGCATTTGTTCATCATTATCTTGCGTTTAAAAATGTTTTTAAAACGTTAGCACAACAATATTATGTACACGTGTTTAAGGGTAAAACGATGCCTACTGTAAATGCATTTGGAAGCTCATTGTTGAAAGGTCCGATTCACTGGCCCGGATTCTGCGTGTATGTCTTCTGTAAAACTGCTTCATTTTTTAAAACTGTGATTTCTAATTTAATTCTGACTTCTACCTCGTTTGAATCTGACTCCAATTTTAGGTTTTACGAAATTCTAATTACAATAGTAAATTTAAATGCTGATCTTAAAGTTAGCTGTATCATAATTTAGAGAACTGATTATTTTGGATAAGCTATACTTTCAGTTATTCGTTCATTGGGGACCTAAAGTCGTCTGAGTCTGGCGTCGGCCGGAGCACCATCTCGTAACATAAAATCGCCAGTCTGATAATTAGGTTGGAGGGGACTAATATCTTCTTTGCCAGCCGCCACTTAGTCTATACAATATCCAACTTGTTAACTTCAGTGAAAAGCATGAATCAGGAGGACTGCTCCGTTCATTCCCAAGCCCTGTTTGCTGTCTTTAAAGATCCCTTTCCCAGATTAGCTTTATTGTTTTGTTGCATGCCGTTTGCAAGTGTTCCTGGGATTTGATTCCATGAGGATATCATCATTTCACTCTTTACAGGGTAAGATTTGTGAAAGAGTATATAGGATACTGTAAGTGTAAATTAATTTTGCATGCACAAGAGAAAAAAATATCATAAAAGTGTAAATAGCACTTTGAGTGTAAGAAAGAAGTTGTTGTTGTTTTTTTTCCGTTAGTATAACTAATGTATTGTGAAACTGCAGCTTCATGCTAATGTAAAATAAACATGATCTGTATCCTTCAGACGTCCGTTTTTCTGCACATCATTTTAGGTGCAATTTTGTGAAAATTATTTTGCACTAAAGTACAACCAAAAGTATTGCAAGCCTGTGAGCATCGTGTTAAACACTGACATCGTATAAAACCAATCTGATACTAAATTAAGCAATTATGCTGCATGAGACTTCAGTAACTTAATTGCAATATTATTTAACTTGATTAGTATCTGGAGAAATTACTGTATATCATTAGCAACAAACTGTCATTCAAAACATTTGAATAACTGAAAACTTTTTTGGGAATAGATTTAAGTGACTCATTTATTTTAATCAATTTATTTATACTAAAATGATTCCGAATTTTTAAGACGGTGATTCAAACTTTGAACATTTTTGAAGAAAATGATTGTGTATAAATATACACATTCACACAGAGTTTATTTGTAATTCTCTCTCTGTCTTGGACTAACAAGCACACACACACACACACACACACTCACTATCTGATGTGATCTAGTATTCTCTCTCATTTCGCCTGCAGACTTCTACAGTATAAATAATGGAGCAGACAGAACACACTTTCCCATTCAGACCTCTGCAAAGTCCTTACACAACACGCTGTCACACACACGCAGCTGCACTGCTTCAAATCAACCTCTTTTTAATTTCCAAACTCTAAAACACTGTAAGACGCCTTTCTCTCCATCATCAGCACCATCAGTGTTTGCAGACTGCTGTCGAGTGTAAAAACCACTGTCACTCACACCAAATAAATCAATATAATCTCAAGAAACAACAACCGCAATGTGTTTGTCGAAAAGTTTCATAGTTCCAGCTCCTTCGTTCGGTTTGATAATGTGAGCTGAATCTCAGACTGAGCGGGTCAAAAAAAGGCTGTGTAAAGTTGTGTTGTGCAAGGTTTGTATTTTGGTTGTGTGTATGTTTTAAAGGCATCTACATTCAATTATTCTGCCTTTATTTCTCGTAATTCGAAGTGTATGCAATTCAGACATTTTTGTCAAAATTGTGCATTATTCAGGGAACAATCCAGGCTCATTGGAAATACGTGCCTCTACATGCATTTCTGCAACCCCATATTTATGTACCTTACTGCACGTTTCGCAGCAGTTTAAAGTGAAACACTCGTTTAATACATGATCGTGGCACATTTGTTTTCGGTTGGTACAGCTACGTATTGCAGTGTTTTTATAATTTGCAGCTGTTCAGAATTCAAAAAGCTATCCAGTGAGTGCCGCTAAAGATTAATGCTCTATCATGTTGGAAATATCCCCTACACCAAACCTAAACCTACCTGATAGTGTCAACAAGTGCAGAAGTAATTTAAAAACAT
The DNA here is from genome assembly GCA_032361165.1 of Enteromius paludinosus. Lineage (NCBI taxonomy): Eukaryota > Metazoa > Chordata > Actinopteri > Cypriniformes > Cyprinidae > Enteromius > Enteromius paludinosus. The sequence goes on from JAUMHQ010000059.1 coordinate 28,027,985, forward strand.
ATTCCCTGATGCAGTCATGCTAATTTAACTTCCTTGTGTTGATTTGAGCTGGTTTGTCAAACGATTGTACACAGGATTCGATCTGGTGCTTTTCACTCTCCAGCGACAAGCAATTTTGGGTGTCATAGTTCAACCTTACTTTCACACATTTTCAAAACTACACACACAAATCCAAGAATTGCACACGCAGAATGCAAAATGCCTCACATCTCTTGCAAAACGAAGCACACTTTTGCAAACACTTTTGCCATAATAATAAATCTTGTTAAAATTGTGTGTGTCACATAGAGAATTGTGTGCTGTGTTTTGCAACAATTGTTTTATTAAAAAGTCAAAGGCAGAGAAGTAGTGTATGGTTTTGCAGATTTGGTGTATGTCTGCTTTTAGAAACTGTGTGACAAGGAAAGATTTAATCAGAATTGTTAGTTCATATTTTGCAATTCAAGAAATTGTGATGCACTCAGAACTGTGAGTTTATCACACATAGTTCTATTTTTTTTTCAGTCAGTAGTTTATATAACATCATTTTTCTCATAGTTTAAACGTACTTTCTCAGAACTGCGACATGAAATGTTTTATTTTATTTCTTTCAATTACATTTTTTTCATTAATTAATTTTAAGTTATCTCACAATTTCGTTTCAACACTTCAGAAAAGGTTATAGTTATAATAAAATATTTTTTTTTTTGTTTTTCAGAATTCCTACATATTCTATTTCACACTCGTGTGAATGCACAAAACATTCCCAAAACGATCATTTCTCTCAGACACTTTTGTCAATGAAAATAGGCATCACAGGGCCTAGACTGACCATCAGGGGCTTATTTTTATTTATCTGTGTATTTACTCATTAAAAGTAGATTATTATAGTTACCTTGTTTTTTAAATGTATTTCATGGATTAGAGCTTGCCATATTGCAGTGGTTGTTCCTCAGACGGTCAGGAACATGTTTGATGGTATAGATGTGCAGGAACAGAATCAAAGACGCGTAAAAGCAGAAGCCCTGCTTGGAACGAGTGAGGTGAAGCTGATGAATGTGAGATGATGAACTGAAGCGTTTCTCTGTTTCTGTCTCAGGTGCGTTTGCTGGTGGAGTTGATATGGCCTCTGTTCCTGTTCTTCATTCTCGTGTCGGTCAGATCCACCAACCATCCCGTTTATAAAAGCCAGTGTGAGTATTGCTACATGTATGAATGTGAATATGAACCGCCATTTCTTTTTTATTTTTCTTTGACACATAATTGACAGCATTGTGCACATTTTGTAAAGAACAGTGACTAAAACTGAGAGAAGGTTTTTCACCTTTTTTTTTTTACCTGATGCATTTTATTTCCCTTTCATTTTGTAACATTAGAGCGTTTGTCAGAAGATGAAAAAGAATAAGAGAATCTATTATACTGATGCACCAAAATGATTAGTTTTCACTGAAATTTAATTTAAACTGAAATAAAAAGAGGTTTATTCAACAAACCAAATTAATTAAACAATCAAAGCTCAAATAAAATCTTTGAGAAAGAAAAAAAATATATATAAATGCCACATAATGCAGTATTCATGTCAGTGCTTTAATTATTTATTTAAAGCAAAAATATAGTAAAACAAGATTCATAAAGCTGCAAACGGTAACTGAATGATTGCTTCCTCTCAGGCCACTACCCCAATAAGCCCCTCCCATCGGCGGGTGTGTTGCCATGGCTACAGGGCATGCTGTGTAACATACAGAACCCGTGTGTCGGTTCCCCCACACCTGGTGAAGCACCTGGACAGGTGAACAACTTCGACAACTCCACGTGAGTCACACCTGCACTCTTCGCGTCCATCATGATGCATTGTGCTACTTGGCATTAAAATATTTGCAAAAATCTTGAACAAATGTAGACCGAACATATGGAACTTTAATCATTCAATTGCTGAAATGTTATAGTCTTAATTTATAAAGTAGATTCCACTGAAGTATTGTGAGGAATTATTTAGAATAAATATTTTTATTAAAATTAGAATGAAAATTAGTTTCCATTCTTTCTATTGCTTCATTTATATGTTTTAAATGTCTTTACTTTTCATTTTAAAAATGTGTTAAATAATGTATTATAGATTATATTAAATTATATGTAAATTTGTAAGCCTGTCCCTAACCTTACCCATATTCACCTCAATAACAACAAAAGTGTTTTGAAATACAATATGAACACAAAAAGTGCAATATTTTTATTTCATAAGTCCTTTGTAGTTAAGGCCACTTAATATAAAGTGTGATTTATCAATTAATTGTGATTAATTGTTGGACAGCACTAATATATAAATATATAAATTATTTATTACATAAACTAGTACATTTAATTCCAAATGAACTTACCATATTAAACATACTTAAATAGTAATTATTTTGTAGTGGCACCTTTTTACAGTAGGAACTTGAACTCTAGCATTCATCTCTTAATTCTCTGTCTATGTCTCTGTAGACTCACAAAGGTTTTGGTTGAAGTCCAGTCGCTCCTGGCAGATCCGGCTCTCTTCAGCAGTCTCAAATTGATCTCTGGGGATATCGGCCAAATAACATCTGTCCTGCAGAAAGCGAACCCGGACGCAGGTGAACGTCCGGCTTTACTTTTCAAAACGTGCTGATGTTTAACACAACATTTCAGAGTATTCGGCTGCTGATCTGGTTGTGCTTGTTACTGGTCAGCTCAAATCATCACAGACCAGCTTAGGCTGCTTTAAGATGTTTTCAGCTCGAATGGAAACACAGCTTCGTGTTTAAGTAGGACTGCTGTTATAAACGCTTCAGAGATCCCAGTTCGGCTTGAAATCCATCAGTACATGAAATAATTGTCATCATTTCCCCGGTATGACGCTCATGTGTTGTGAGAAATCAAACGTGGGCTTCTGAGAGTCATTATGAGATCATCAACATCACCAACATCAAACCGAAATAAAAATAGAGGCGAATGAGTCAGCCGCTGACTTGAAGTGAGAGTTTAGGCTGATAAAATTGATTTGCATCCGATACATATTTCAAGCAAAATATATTAAAATTACTATATGACATATATTTTATTTACTTAATTGAAAAAATAATAATAAATAAATTAATTAAACAGCAATGCTGAAATCACAACATATGTTTTTAATTATTATTTTGTTTTCTAAATATCAGAATTTTATCTTACTTTATAATTATCGATTTTGCTCAGTCTGTGTCTCTGAATAAATATAATATAATATAATATATATATATTCCCCTCCATTTTCTCACTCTATCAGACAATATGAACCGTAAAAGCTTGATTAATAATAATACAAATAATTTTTCAGTAAACATATTTTCAGCCCATGATTCCACGCATGGGACTGAATAACGAGCCGTCCCGCACTGCGCTTACATCTGTGATTTACAGGCGCTCTTGTTGTTGATTGGATGAGCAGGTCGTATATCTTGTTGTTTGTTCGTACCGTTTAGTCTAATGATATTCAGATTCAAGAAGAAGCTCATTTGCAAATTGGCCTCGGAGCATGGCGTTGTCGAGATGTGGTCACCGCCGGACGCATTTGCATTCGGGGGCAGTGAACTTCTATTATACCAGATTAAATTCATCAGGAGATCTGAGAGAGAGTAATTAACTCACAACACTGCCAGAGTCTGTCCGACAGCAGCGGCCAATCAGAGCCGGCTCTCAAAGCAGTGGCCAATCAGAGTGCAGGGCGGCGACTGGATGATGAAGGTGCGAGGTGATGACTCCAATCTCTCTTGGTGTGTATGTGTGTGTGTGTGTGTGTAACTTGCCTGGCTTTTGTTGGAGAGGATTGTTGAGATGACAACAGATATTCAGAGTGTAATGACGCTTCCTTGTTAATCAGTGCCGCTGTCTGATATCTCTGCTGCTAATTAGCCTGGCTCTATACATATTATCCATTGAAGTGTGTTACAGCATCTCTCTCTCAGACCTCCGTGTGCAAACACACACGCTTTCATACGCCTAATTGGCTTTCATGGTCTTTGTGTGCGTGTGGGAGGAATTCGCGGTTACATGAGGACAAAACAGTGTGTTGCATTACAGCTAAACGGGTCTTTAACGGGCTAACACGTTTAATAAGCCTCGTCCACTCCTTCAATCAAGACCTCATCTTCCCCAGAGCCACCCGCTGCCGTCCACAGGAGGACAGAACTACAGGATCATGGGAAACTGATATTGTTTAAAGAAAGGCGTGCTTTTATTGATCAAGGACTCATTCAGTCGAGCAGAAGTTACTGTAAAGACATTTATGTTTTTTACAAAACATTTTTGAATAAATGCTAAACTTTCTATTCATCTGTGAAACCTGAAAAATAAAATGTATTATGGTTTCCACAAAAATATTGTGCAGGACTGTTTTCAACATTGTGAATGGTCAGAAATGTTTCTTGACAGCTAATCAGTAAATTTGATTGAATCAGCAAATTCAGAAAAGTGATTCATGAAGGATCATGTGACTCTGAATACTGCAGCAATCGCAGAAATAAATGACAGACATTCACATAGTCCTAGAAAACATTTGTAGTATTCAGGGGCTGAGTGGGGCACTAAAATCCACCGGAATAACTCTTACCCAGCCCACTCCCTTTAAATATAGTAACAAGAAGATCCTACAACACAAAGATCCCACATCACACAAGAGTGAAGAACTGTACATTAATGCAAGAACACATACAAAATGGACCAACAGGAGGCAGCACTGTTTTCTGTCTATTTTTTTTCCTAATATATATATATATATATATATTATAGATGATATATACTTTATTTAGCCCCAAGGGGAATTCAAGAGCAAACAAAGAAATCAAATAGTTTTTTTTTTTTTTTAATTGTGACCATGTTCTGCAGGATAACCTAACCATGACAAAGACATAGAGCATGAACAACTGATATAAACATTGGTTGGATGTTTGCGACGCGCGGGGGAGGGGAGTATTTAGACGCTATTCGCAGAGACTTTAGTAACGTCGTTGATTCTATTAAACACAGGGGCGTGTCGCGTTCGCCTCGCGGCCGCTCAATTTGTGATCCGCTGTGTAAATCCTTGGGCCGGCCGGGAAAAGTCCCCACAAATAGGCCTATTACTGTTCACAGTGTCTTCCTCAAATGCTTCCTTGTCAGAGGTGTCAAAAGTACACACATTCTTTACTTAAGTAAAAGAATAGATACCTGTGTTTAAAAAGACTCTAGTAAA
>JAUMHQ010000059.1:28033293-28046402 GCA_032361165.1 Enteromius paludinosus
CGAAGGACAAAACCACCATTTTAGGGAAAAGTTTATTGGACTCCATGTTCAAGTGCAAGCAGAACAAAATTAAATGACATGAATGCAAAAAGCTCTGTTGGCCGATCTTTTACACATACAAAAAACGTGGGATGTGTCTTCACTCGACTCTCCATCGCCCAGGAAATCTCCACTATCACCCTTTTTATCTGTCATTTTGCCAGTTTTATCAGTCCGTTATGCTTCTTAGTGCTATTTCCCAACGAGTTGTCGTCTGCTTTAAACCATTTTACGTTGAACGTCTTGTGCATGTCAGAGCGTATAAAAACAAATGCACAAATAGGATTGTCTTTTCTGTGTGCATTTACATACGTTTCTAAGCGTGAACCAATCAGTCTGTTGTATGCATGGTGCATATTATTGACATGGATGGGTCAAATGCGTTGCAAAATGGCTTAATATTTAAACGCAAAAACAACGACACTGATTTGAAAATGTAGGGAGTAGAAAGTACAGATACTAATGCTAAAATGTAAGAAGTAAAAGTAGAAAGTTGGCACAAAAAAAAGTAGTGAAGTAAAGTATAGATACCCGAAAATTCTACTTAAGTACAGTAACGAAGTACTTCCCATCTCTGTTCCTTGTTGAACATAAGAGACTCTGTGTAATAACATTAAAAAATTCTAGTAATTCAGGGTTTTTTATTATTAATTTAACTAATTTAATATTTTTCAATTAATTAAATCTTTTTATTTATTTTGTATTTTATTGTTTTTTTTATTATTTGTATACTTTTACTTATGCATTTGTATTTTCATATCTATGCTTTCATTCTTTTCTGCTAATATTTATATATATATATATATATATATATATATATAAATACTACAAAACGCAACTACAGCAATACATATAACTGCTACCTGACAGTCTTTGTCTTGTTTACTTTATTTATTTGTATCTATCTGTGCTGAGGGCAGTATGTTAATATTCTCCGTTCACTCTCTCTCAGGTCAGTCGATTCCTCTTCGCTTTCTGATGAGAACCAACGAGACGTTTTCTGAATATCTGACGAACAGCCTTTTGGTGCCAAACACAACCGTCGCGAGCCTGATGAGGGTGAGAGTTCGGCTTGGACAGGTACGACATCCAGAGACAGACAGAGATGAAGAGACGCTGTGTGTTTTAGCTCAGACTGGAGGAGATCCAGGATCTCTTAATGAAAAAGCAGACGAGAGGCCGGACGCTCTTGACTCCACTGAAACCTCAGCAAGATTCAAGACGGCTTATGAACTTCACTCTGAAGCCTCTAATCCTATTACATCATATTATAAGGAGTTATAATTTTTTATTATAATAGTTGTAATTATTCATTATTTATAGAAATAACTTAAAAGGCACTAAAAAGATACTTTTAGATATTAATTAAATAAGAAAATGTCAATGCTGTGGATGCTGGTGTGAACGAGGCTTAACTATGATAAGTGGCGCTTCATGACTAAAAGATTGCGTAAGACCATTTTTGATGTAGCAGCAGCAGCAGCAGCAGATCTCTTGAGTGTTGCATTAACTGTGTGTGTGTGTGTGTGTGTGTGTGTGTGTTGTGTTCAGCTGCCTGCGCTGTCGACTGATGGAGATCTGCGCTCTGCTCTCTGCGGCCCATCCATTGATCGCATCCTGGAGTTTAATTCAGCCAATCAGAAAAAAGAGTTTCAGAACGTCACATGCTCGCTGACAGCCAATCAGCTTCTTCAGGCCAGACGCGTGTTCACACAGAATCTGGACAACATGAAGCTCCTGAATGCAGTGAGTGTCGCTGCTTTGTTTCTACACACTTCATGATTACATTCACTTTTTTAATATATAGAAATAAATAAATAGGAATAATTTCAACAGAGGCATCATTACAAATGCTAACAAATTATGTTATATTAACTGTACATGAAGTTTTCTTTGATTGTTTAACATAAAATAGATCAATATTCTAGAAATAAATATGGTTCTGACTTCAAATATTTCTCCTCGCATCAAAAATAGCATTCATTGAAATCAAGTTAAACCGTCAAACGTAGACATTTGCTTTGATACTTTTTATATTGGACTGTTATATATATGCGGTCCTGGTTGCTCTGTGTCTCACACACATCTTCGAGAGAAAGGAGAAGCAGCACACAGCTCTCAGATGCTCTTACAGAATAAAACCATTAGCTGAAGCTCTGCAGATAGAAGAGGGACTGAATAGAGCGTCCTCGAGGGAGCAGCGGGTCTAGCAGGGACAGGAGGGATGTGAAGAAACTCTGCTCTCTGAGTTCAGTAAAGGACACTACAGTACAGTACAGTAGAGTAGAGTATACAGGGAAGACCAGCAGCCCTGCAAACTCAAGTCCTTTCTTACACAAGATTAAGTCCACAACTAGCTCTCATGACTATATATATATATATACACACACTATACACACACACTATATATATATATATATATACACACACACACACACAAATTGTATACAGTATATATATCTATCTATATATATACAATGCCTTGCCATCCCATACCCCTTAATTTTGTTCATGTTTTCTTATGTTGCTGTCTTACTGTGTTAAATTGCTTCATCAATCTAAACTCCATACACTGCAGTGGCAAAGCAAGCAAGGCTTTTAACATCTTTGCAATTTTTCATTCAAAATAAAAACATCGGTGGTTCCATTGCATAAGTATTCATACCCTTATCTGGGACTGATGAAGTTTAGCTCAGGAGCTTTCATATTGCTTGTAGATGTTACTACACTTCAATTGAAGTTAATCAATTTCAATTGAATGGGTTTGATTTAGAAATGCACATGCTGCTTAATAATAATCAGCTGATAATGCATATCAGAGCAAAAACCATGCATTCAGGTCAAAAGGAACTACCTGAAAAACTGAGAAACGGGTTTGTGTCGAGCCATACATCTGTTTTATAATTATTATTATTATTATTATTATTATTTTTTTATTAAGTTCATATTAATTTATTGAAGTTAAACTGAACTTGAATAATAATGTGAAATTCATCCCTCTACACTTGTGTTTATGGATAGTTTACCTGCTTGACTAGTTCTTTAGTGTTCTTAACACTTAAATATATTTCTCTTTAATATTTTCTTTTTTGACACACAAATATATTTCTTACACCAAAGACAGCAAAGTTATGAAGGACAATATAAAATGCTTACAGCTGCTCTCTGCCTTTTCCTACACTTTCCACCATTATTCCTCATATTCCTCGTGTTGTTTATTTCTGACATTTATCATCCGCTCTCATCCTGAAGCGTTTCGGCCTCGCTGTGTGAAGCTGAAGCATAAATGTTCTCCAGACTGAATGAAGAAAAAGCCATTTGCAGAGTAATCCCTGCCCAGATAAATACTCACACACACACACACACGTCTGAAGCTCTCTTCCCCTCTAAAGTAATGCTATTGAGTGTGTGAAGGTCACAGCGATAGACACCGAGATAACGGCGGCTAAGAGGCCGGTGAATGGGACTTTATTAAGGCTGTTTTAACTGCTCTGAGAATAAACTCTGGAAATCTAATGATCTTTATAGATTTAGCCGAACTTGGCCTCACTTCAGTAATACAGTCTTAATCTCCGGCTCCATGAGGCAGAACACATGTAATACACAATTAAGCTCAGCAGAAATCAGTGATACTAAAATGAGATTTTTTTTTCTCCTGATTCAGCTTCCATCAGCGCTGGGTCTGAATCAGCTCGAGGTGACTGCTCTGTTGGGTCAGACCAGCGCTCACATCGCCCCGCTCATGACTCAGGTCAGTACTCAGGCTTGTATGAAGCGTTTGGCAGGAATAGGGCACGATAATGTGTCCCTTGAGTTTCTGCATTGCATGCACAAATCCCATCTTTTCTCTTGTAATAGCTATTGAATATGATGTATAACACATTAACTCACCAACCAGACCGGCTCAGAAAATACTGTCATCATCTTCCATTTACACTGTTATCAGTGTTTTATTTGGGGAAAAAAAACAAAAACATTTTTTTATTTATTCATTCCTTTTTATTATAGAAAGTTTGGTAACAAAAAAAAAATCACTTAAACATATACTAAATGTACTTTGACATCCTGAGGCAGGCAATTTATTTAACACTCAATTTAGTTGTTTCTACTCAGCAAAGCTACATTTATCGGGTTACAATTACAGTAAGAAAACATTAGTCATATGCAATATTATTTTAATTTAAATATTCAGTTTTCTGTGTTTTTTCAGCATCAATACTGCAGTCCTCAGTGTCACACGTTCCTCCTGAAATCATTATAATATACTGATTTGCTGCTTGAGAAACATTTCTGATTATTATCAATGCTGAAAGTTTGCCCGGTAGTCTTATACCTTTAATTTTTCAGTATTTCTATAGAGCGCAACTTTCAGGTTATGGAAGTGAAAATCCCATTCATTTTCTCTACAGAGAAATTAAGTTTGTTTAAATATTTCAAGGCAGACCTAACATGAGGCTGTAAAAGTCCACTGATTGCTGTAATGGATCAATGGATACGATTGAGCAGGAAGAATAAACTACGCTCTCCCATAAAGCATTGTAAATGGCCTCCAGTGGGTCCAGATCACTGCCAGTAATCGTCTGTTTACATCCACGAGAGAAGAGCATAACGAAGCGTTACAGGACCTCCGTCTGCTGGAGAAGGGCACAGAGCTCTTGTGGACGGTCCACGTGCTCTGCTGAGATCTAGACGCTTTCTAGATTGGATGTGTGTGAGATACTTCACACGATGGATGTTTTGACAACTGTGTGCATTTAATAATTCAATTTGAGACTTCATAAGGTGAACTGACCACACGCTGTCTGAGAGAACTGGGATCAAAACGTGATTTTTGTTCCTTTTTCTTTTTCCAAAATAGGACCACAAATCTGCTGAAATATGGAAATATGTTAGGTCAATAGCGCACTCATCTTCTGCAGTGAATGGGTGCTGTTAGAATGAGAGTTGATAAAAACATCACAATAATACCTACCGCTATATATATGATAATACATATATAAGCTGTGTGTTTGTATAAACAAATCTATAAATAAAGATATATATTTTTTTTTTACAGTGAAAAAGTTAAATCTCCTGTTGTCTCTCACATACTTTTGTTCAGAGCTGTTTTGGCTTGAATTGTGCAGATTTCTCTCCTGATTCAGACCAGACCACTTTTCATTGGATGAAGTGTTTCAATGGATTATGGACTGGAACAGTTGTTTGAACTTAAAAACACCTTGATGAAATTGTTTCTTATAATCATTCAGTTTTTGTCTTAAGATATCAACTGATGGACTGGAGTGGTGTAGATTGTTGTGATGTTTTTATCAGCTGTTTGGACTCTGATTCTTACGGCAACCATTCACTGCAGGGCATCCATTGCTTAGACGTTGATGCAATGATGAAAACACACTCATCTGCATCTTGGATGGTTTAAGGGTGTGTACATGTTCAGCAAATGTTCATATGGTGTTAACACTTAAATCAGACTATTTTCAAAAAGCACATGAACTGTTTCTACACTAAATAGTTTGCAGTGAGTTCTGGAACTTTGTGAACACAGACAATCAATTATAAAAAGTAAATGTGTTTTATAATCAATATGAAGGGTTTTGTATTGTACCTTTGTTCTAGATTTTAGTTATTGCATTTTCAGTGCTTCGTGGGTTTTTCATTTACTCACAAAAGAACTGAATTAGTCTTGAGTTCGCTTCACATCTATTCTTGTTCAAATTCTTTGTTTCAAATTAATGCAAATGATGTAATCACATTTCTACATTCTCTCAAGCTACTGTAGTCTTTGGTTCGAGGTTTAAATCTCTGTGTTTCTGTATGTGGAGAAAATGAATGGGGAAACACTTCAGGAACCAAGGGCACTGAAAAAGTTGTCCGTCTCTTCTCTGCCGTCCATTACACTGGTTGCATGCAAGTGGCCATATAAATAAAACCTGCTGGAAGTTTGCTGGGAAGTAATATACCATCTCATTTAGCGCTAACACAACAGCTGTCACCTCCGTTTTGAGCAAACAGGCTTTATGTCAGTTATGCTCGTTAAGTGAGACTGAAACACAGTTTACGCTTTGTGTTTGCATTATGAAGGTGCCGTCCTGATCACTCACCAAAAAACATTTCACCTTTCCAAGGTTTGGCATTAGTGGCTTTAGCCGCCGGGCCAACAGATGGAAAGCACAGATGGACTTATATTACACCGTCACGCCGGGAACTAGACACGCATGGCATTAATTAATGACATTACTCGCTGATATTCAGTTATGGGATGGACAAATGTTAGCTTGAGCGTATCTTTTGAGTCTAAAGCAGTGCTGTGTTTTCGTAATATTCAGTACATCTTCTCCCGAAATGTATTCATAAACATTATATCTGCGTGACACGGAGGAGATGAATTGTTGAATAAAGTTGTTATTTTTGTTTTCTTTGTGCAAAAAAAAAGTAGTCATGTAGCTTTGAACAATTATGTTTGTACCACTGAAGGCAAATGAATTATTTTACAGATCTTCTAGTTAGATTTCAGTGGTAGTTGCTGTCTCAAGAGTTCATCAAAATATCTTTATTTGTGTTCCGAAGATGAACGAAAGTCTTACAGGTTTGGAACGACACAAGGGTGAAGAATTAATGACAGAATTTTCATTTTATGAGTGAAATATCCCTTTAACATACAGTCACAAAGAAAACAGCTATTTTAAATTGTAATATTAAGCACATATTAATGCCTTATTTTACTTGACCGTATTATTCATCCCAATCCTACACTATACCTAAACTTAACAACTACCTTACAAAGCAGCAAATTAGGAATTTATTATAGCTTTACCTATAATAATACTTTTGATCAAATAAATGCCTCTTTGATGAGAAGCAACTTTTCTGACTTTCCAGGTTGATGTTTTTGTTCTCCATACAGATGCCTAACTTTCGGTCTTCGGTGCTGCTGAGTGTGGCAGACTCGGTGGACTTCAGGTCGGATCCGTTCGGGAGTCTCTCTCAGCTGATGTGTGGAACAGACTTTAACATGACAACCAGAATCACCTTTAGATCAGTGTCGACAGAATCAGACCAACAAAACACTCGCGCAGCTACAGGAGACAACACCAACACAAGCAGCACTAACACCAGTAAGACAACAGCAATGACCTCTTACTTTCACAGTGTGACATTTGTTTCTGAGTGAAAAATAAGCTTTCTTAAAGGAGTCATAGAAAGCCAATTTTCCACAAGCTTATATGATTTTTTTAGGGTCTTAATGGAAAGTTTGTAATACAGTTTGTTTTAAAATTTCTCAAGGGTAGTGTAAAAAATGCTCATGTTACCTTGTCAAAAACTGCTCTTTAGAAATCCCTCTGTTCTGTGTACATCCCCTTTAAATCTTCACAAGCTCTGTGACCCTGCCCCTATTTAAGGAGCAACTTATCTTTATTAAATTAAAAGAAAACTACTTGTGGATCTTTATCATTGTAGGGTGGTTGTATACACACACTTCCAACACATTTAAGTCCAAACAGCTTGTAAAAGTGCATGTGGAACCGGATGACCCCTTTAATTGTATTAAATGTGCATTTGTATTGTACGTCAAATTATAAGTATATGTTTAACAAGGTGTATTTATATATACTGAATTTGATTCATGACATAAAAGGTCACTTTAGTGTACTTACAGAGGTGCTTTCATAACACACGTAAGTATACTGTACTTTTAAAAGTGACCTTTGTACTAATGTCAAATTAAAAAATCTACTTTAAAGTGAACTGAAGTCATTATGTTGTGTCATGTTTTAATGAAGTATGCTTATTTATTAATATGGTGACTAACATACTATCGCACACTTAAAGCTCTTTATTAGTTTAACTGTAGTGTGTTACTCAATATTATATTTAAATAGTTTTGAAATAGTCTTAAGTGAAACTTGTGAATCATTGTAACAACATAAATAAGATTGTAAGACTATAAGTGAGATTCTTGTTTTAATACAAATGACATTAAAGTAGATTTTAGTAGAGTAGATTTTATGTCAGTGCATTCAGATTTCATGTCAGTACATTCAGCAGTAGACTTAACAATTGCTTAAGAATTAAGTAATTTTGACATTACCGATAAAGATGTACTTACATCTTGCATCATACATCAAAATAAGTGTACTTCTTTAAAGCACAACAAAATAGTATTAAAAAAAATACTTAAAATGTACTTTAAATATCATTTCATTGATATCATTACAAACTGCACTTTTTAAAAGTGTACTTAAGTGTGCACTTAAATCTTAATTAAGTGACTCAAAAATCACTGAAGGTCAGCTACAGTATTTGTATGTAATATAATTGATTAAATTAACATGGAATTAAGCATCTGAAAACAGTAACACTTTATTTTGAGGTGTACTTGTTATATGTTACAAGTACTTACTATTCTTATAACAATAAATTATGCATAATTACAATAAGCCAAATCCATAAGTACAGTACTTAATGACACCTTAAAACATCTCAGGTTATGTATATAACCCTGTTCCTTGAAGGAACGAGACACTGCGTCAACGAGACGCTTTGGGAACGCCCTCAGCGTGACGGCTCTGAACCGAGAGTGAAATCAGCCAATGAAGAGTTTGGACATCATAGCGGGTGACGTCACTGGCCAGGAAGCATATAAGCACGTGGAAAACGCTGGCCAGATAGCTCCTGTCATGAAGTGGAGCGCCGGAAGGGGATGCCAAAAAGTGAGGTTTCGAGGATACAGGAAGGCGGGTACAGGAAGGCTTTGGCCATGCCGGGCGCAAAGTCAAGATGTGAGAGAGGAGTGGCTAGTATTTCTAGACAGTAGATGTGCCAAATAAGATGACGACCTCTCCCAGACCTTGGGCTGAGTGACCACTCGTGATCGCTCCCTGACCAGAGAGGGACGCATCCGTCGCTAGCGTTATGCGGCGACCAGAATTTCCCATTACTGGGCCCTCTTTCAGTCTTGCGACTGCCGTGAGAATCGAAACTACTCAAGCAGGTGTCATACAAGCGCGCATCTTGGTCGAGTCCCACACCACGATAAGTGGTTCTCTGAACTGGAGAAAGAACACTTTTCTTGGCGTTTTAGTCTCAACTCCAACCGTTTCCTGTGAGCGAGAAAGACATCTCGATGTCTGCCCGCTTCTTCCGGCGATCGGGCTAACATTAGCCAGTCGTCTGAATAATAAACAATTCAGATGCCCTGGAGTCACAGTGGAGCCAGCGCTGCATCCACACATTTTGTAAACGTACAGGGTGAGAGTGCAAGGCCGAAAGGTAGTATCTTGTTCCATCGCTAGAGCCTGTTCTGTACAAACTCTTGTATGGATAACGCCCGCGCATTTCGGCGGAGCTTGACCAAACTGGATTTCTACAGTACGCAGGACCCATAGAGACACATTTGGCAGTAGTTTCCACGCTGTTAAATGGTCTACTAAGGGAACCGTTTGAGGGACGATGTTTCGACACAACCCACCCTCGGGTGGAGCTGTGTCTCCCTCGTGAGAGCTCGGTGGCGAACGCCTCAGCGGCGCTACGTTTCCCGGCGGACAAAACTGAGGTTGATGTTCGCGGGAGATGAGACTCAGGACTCAGGACTTCAGGACTTCCTCTCTTTACCGTGCGAGGCCTTCTTTTTCTCTTGAAGAACGACTCTCAGGTCCCTGTAGCCCCGCTTACTCTCTTAATGTTGGGGAGGAGTTCTCGAGGCAACACTATTTTTTATGGGTTTTTTTTGTCTGTCTCTGAAATTTTCGTACGAGGAACTGGTACTCAGATGGGGCTGCTCCCGCCAGCAGCCCCTTGAGCTGGAAAGCAGCTAGGGAGGAACCGCTGAACGCCCCTGTCTGCTTACACGCCCCCTGGCGTCGCCGGACAGACCCTCAGGTGCAAGCGGGGCGTCTATCAGGCAGACTCTGTCTCTCTTTATCATGTCTGACAGATTCAGCAAAAGATGCCTTTCTGCTACCACCATTGCTGCCTCTGTGGCACACAATGACTCTCTCACAGTGTCTGCAGCTCTCCTCATTTTTTTGCTCTCACCCCATTAGTTTTACTTTTGTTTTTAAGGACATTTTCCCTGACAAAGTTTGTTCTATAGACAGAGACACAGGCTTTTTCAACACACACACACACACACACATAGAGCGCTTCGTTGAATGACAGAAAAGCTTTCTACGTGCTTATATGCTTCCTGGCCAGTGACGTCCCAACTCATCATTGGCTGATTTCACACACGATTCAGAGCCGTCACGCTGACGGCGTTCCCAAAGCGTCTCGTCGACGCAGCTCGAGTTCCTGAAAAGAAACTATAATGTTTTTTAAAAGTGTATTTCTGTAATAAATACTCTTTTTAAAAGCAAAAGTGAATTGATTTTTTCCCAAAAAATATAGTCATAACAAAAATGGTTATAATTTCATGTGAGGACCCTAATCAAAGTCGTTACTCAGTATTACCACTCCAGTGAGATATTAAACATTCCCAGTGGATCAGTTGAGTTTAACTAGTGAACCTACTGTAGTTAACTAGCTAGTGTTTAGTTAAGTGAGCAGAGGCTGAGCGGTTAATGTTGTTTGTTTGTTTCCAGCGTCTCGTGTGTTTGTACAGAACGCTGAATATCAGGAGGACCGAGTTAATTAGCGGCTCTGTTGGGCCGTTCCGTTAATTACCTTCTCTTTGAAACGACAGTAAATAGGATTGGCTGCTTCTCCCCGAGCGCTTTCTGTTGTTCGCGAGTCACACAAACGGCACCACATTGTGCTCGGCCCTGTTGGCAAGCTAATATGATCTCGTGTTCTCAGATTGGTCCGTGTCAGGACTGAGCACGCTGACGTCTCTCTGCTGGGACAGCAAACAGATGCGTTATGAAATACAGGTTGTGTGTTTGGGTGTCTGCTGAACATAACGGGGAGTTTAACTGTGTGGTGAGGTTTGGCTGCGCTGTTGATCTTTCAGTTAATCTGCAGAACGCTCCTCCAGTGTGTCGTTGAAACAGTTGTAATGTGGGCAGCAGAAGTCATACGTCAGGAATCTGAGTGAATGTCTCTCCTAATTTGCACTTCTTTCAGTCGAGCAGTGATTGTGTTTGTCGTTCAGACATGAGCTGTATCTGCAGATGTCTGCTACACTGGGACCCAGCAGTAATTGTCATCTGACATCATTGATTTATGTAAATTTCAAATGGTATAAAGATATGAAAAGAGGCCCCTGTTTTCCAAAACAACAACAAGAGCAACAAGCTATTTTTATCTACTACGTTACAGATTGACGTTACCAACCTTTGCCTTTTTCTCATTTATCCAGTGGCGTCAAATGATTAATCACGATTAATCACATTAAAAATAAAACTTTTTGTTTACATGCTGTACTGTTTATATGTACTATATATGTGTGAGCAAACATACACATACAGTAAATGTTTAGTATTTATTAATATTTGTATAATTTATATATGAATATATTTAACATAGAAACATAACATATTTTTCATAAACATGCATGTATATACTCTCTCTATCTATCTATAAGAAATATACACAGTAAACACAATTTTATTATTTAAACAATATAGTTTATGTTGAATACAATTAATTGTTTGGCAGCACCATTGCTGAGTGACGCTTGTTGTATTATTTTCCTTGTTTTTATTGTTTAATAAAACTTAAAATTGCTTTCATTTATTAAAATAAATCTGAAAAATAGGTATTTAAAATAAAGGATTTTGTATTATTTTCATAAATAGTACTAGTATAAAATTACTGTAGCTATAGTAGTAATACCATTAATAAAAAGTATTTATAAAAAACAATAATAATAACAGTAATATATTATTTGAATCATGTTTTACACTGTAACTGTAAAATAAACTATTTTGCTCGGCAAAATTTTTTTAATATCGTTTTATTAAATCACTTTCTAAGCCTTATGATTTGTTTCAATTAATTATGCAGCCTTGGTGAAATTATTATTATTATTATTATATCTTTGTTGCAATAGTATAGATAAAATACTAAACTTAATTTTCATTCATTGAAATAAAGATGTAAAAAAAAACATTTTAAATTAAAACATTTATTTTAAATTAACTGAAATAAGTATG
The DNA here is from genome assembly GCA_032361165.1 of Enteromius paludinosus. Taxonomy (NCBI): domain Eukaryota; kingdom Metazoa; phylum Chordata; class Actinopteri; order Cypriniformes; family Cyprinidae; genus Enteromius; species Enteromius paludinosus. The sequence continues at coordinate 28,045,425 of JAUMHQ010000059.1, forward strand.
ATGAAGGACTGAAGTTGCTCAATTTAAAACAGAAAAAAAAGAAAACGAATAAAAATGGCAAAAGCATAAACAAAATTACTAAAACTTAACAAATAAAAAAAAACTAAAAACCAAAACTGAACATTTATGTATGTATATATATAACTTAAAATATGAATAAATAGTACAGTATCTAAATATAAGGCTCCAGTCTTTTAGGTGTTAGTGTTTGGGTGGTTGTTCTTTTGGTTTGTGCTGTATTCAGTTTAATGTAACCTCATCTAGTTTAAAGGAGAGCTGATTGGATTAGAGTCGTTGGTCGGAGCGTCTTTGGGAAGTGTGTAGATGTAGTTGTGCAGGAGAGTGAAGGTGGTGATTTGTCTTCCCGTGATGCATTTCATTTATTCTGCGTTTATTTTCGAGAGGTTCAGGCCCGCTGAGATCAAGGCTTTTCTGTGAGTGAGTTCAGTGAGCAGACAAAAGAAATGCATTTGACAAGAAAAAGAGCGTAGAATTCAGTAAATAAAATACAAAAGCCAATGTCTTATTTTATTCACACGGACTCAAGGTGATATTTATAAAACCACTTAAAGACACTTCAGCTTTACCCTGAAAAAAATGGGAAAACGTTTTGCCTTTATATGTAGTTAAAAATATATATGCATAAAATGTTCACAAGAGTTAAAACTGCGTTCATGTCATTGTTTTGTATTTTAGGATTAATAGAAATATCCATTAAAATAATGGGTAATAATAAAGGGAAAATGACCTTTTTTATTATATATATATATATATATATAAATATATTAGGGCCGGGACTCTATGAAAAAAATTAATCTAATTAATTAGAGGCTTTGTAATTAATTAACTGAAATGAATCGCATTTTAATCGCATATAAATTTTTGACCTGAGAACAGTGAAAAGTAAGTTTTTTCATATGGATTTTTAGTATACCATTGAATAATGACTGAATACATAAACTTAAGCAACAAAATATT
>JAUMHQ010000059.1:28058772-28076680 GCA_032361165.1 Enteromius paludinosus
CTTTTGGAAGCACTTTCACAACGACACACAGCGTCTCCAGAACATGGCGCCCGCAGCAACACTACAGACAGAATAATGCTTTTATAAAGAATATCTCTTTGGTTTGGAAACTTTAGTCTTCACAACTTCATGGATCTTATCTCTGCACTAACAGCTTGTAACACTCCAAAGAGAAAGGAAAACTGGAAATAGCATCATATGACCCCTTTAAGAAGTTAAGACTCCGAATAGACAGACATAATCAGTCAGAATTTGAATTGGAATGACTAGAATTCAATTCAGAGCAGTTCAACACAGTCACACACTGAGGAATGTTATAGATCAGTTTTTGACAGAACAAATGGTTACATCTCCAGGTAAGCATAATTATTCCATCACTTTTTCTTATATTAAACATTATTTTTGTCTTTTGTTTCTGTAAAACAAACATCTGAATATGCTTCAAACAAGATTGGTTTACTTGAGAAGCACATTTGTGATGGATAATGAGACTCGTTTTCAGGGAAACAAAGAGAAAAACATGTTTAATTCTTGATATCTCTGAACACAAGTCGGATTATTTTGATTCTCAAGCATGTTTATCTCTGAATTTAGTTTGTTCTGTGCTACTGTTACTGTAGAAACACTAATTCTTATTTTATATTTATTTATTTTTTTGCTATTATTGTATGTTAGTCTTTGACTTCCCTAATTTGGGCTATCATTCAAAATGTTTGGAAGATTTATTTTTAATGTTTATACTTTTATTGAGTAGGGAGGCATTAAATTGATCAAAAGTGACATTAAAGACATACGATATCAATAGAGGTAAAGACTGTGAAGACGAAGAAATTCCAATGTTAAATAATAGTTGTTCCTTTGAACTTTCTGTTCATCTGTGAATTCTGAAAAATTAAACGTGTCACGTTTTCCACAAAAATGTGAAGAACCAGATAAAGGTGTAGTCAAAACCTGAAATTAAAATTCACTCATTTAAGATTAGAATGAGTTTGCTTCTACATCAGATCTGGAGAAATGAACCATTACATCAGTGTTTCAGCAACAGATGCTCTGCAGTGAATGGGTGCCGGCAGAATTAGAGTCCAAACAGCTGATAAAAACATCCCAATAATCCACAGCACTCCAGTCCATCAGTTCATGACTGGAGGAAACAAAAGCTGTGTGTTTATAAAAAAACAAATCCCATCATTAAGAGATTTTCAACTAAAATATGAGTGTATTTGTCTGAATAAGTAGTATTGTCTGAATTAGAGTAATCTGCACAGATCAGAACAGCTCTAATCAAATATGTGGCTGAATTTTGATGTGAGAGATGACAGGAGATGGACTTTACAATAGATGTACTGGAGTGCTGATGTGCACCCATTCACTGCAGTGGAGCAAGTGATGCAGTGCTACATTTCTCCAAACCTGATGTAGAAACAAAGTCATCCTAATACCGGATGGCCTGACGATGAGCAGCGTTTCAGCAAGTATTCATGTTGGGCAGAACTATTCCTTAAACATTTTTTTCTTTACTGCGTTCAGTCATCGCTCGACGTCCGATTCGAAATTCTGAGCCTGTTTCAGGCCTTACATTTAATATGTGCCTGAATTCATCTGCTCCCTCTCTCTCCGTGCATCTCTGGGTTGTAATTAATGATTGTGGAGGTGTGGGCATTAATGAGTGAAGAGGCAATTAAGAGCAGCTCCCTTGATGGAGTCTCCCCTCCCTCGCTCTGCTTTATCTTTTCTTGTTCACGCTGGCTAATGGAGCAAAGCAGTAGGACAAGATCTACAGCTCTCCATCACACGCCGTCTCCTCTCCTCTTTCTCTTCTCTTCATCCCGTCGGTCTTCCTGCGGTGTGTTTCTGCTGCCATCTGTAGGATGGCGTCTCTCACGCTGTGCTCGCTTCCCTCGCACACTCAGCAGGGAGCACACTTCATGTCATCAAACATAGGCCACACTCCAGTCGCACAGACTGAAGGTTTGCGGAGCACGCTCTGCTTGTGCATATAAATATAACTGTATGTTTAAATGGATGACATATAGGATTGTTTCTCTTTAAATGTATAGTATTATGTGGTGTCGTTGCTGTAAGTGAGTTGTGATCTCTAGTATTGTCTCTGCTCATCCTGTGGTTGATACAGCAAAGCAGAGATGACTTTGTCTTTGTCTCAGCTGACATTTCAATGTTCATTTATCTTTATAGCGAGTGTGTGCTGCTATAGCTGTTGTGAGTGAATGAGTTGCGCTCTGCGTTATTTCCTCACTCTCATTTTTTTAAAACAAATGCACTGACAGTTTGGAGATAAAATAAAGCAAATTTGTTTCATTTGATAACATTTTTGTTATACAAATTGCAAATTTGCAATGTTAAAAATAGTTGTGCTGCTGAAAATCTTTGTGGAAACTGTCACATATGTCATCTGCATAAAAAGTATTTACCATCACTATTAATCAATTTAATGCATAATGCATGCATATATATATATATATATTTTTTTTTTTTTTTTTTTTTTTGGTGAAGTGTCTTTATAAAATGTCAAAATTTTGTATCATCACGATGAACTCAAACACACACCGGCCATTATCACCATCTGCTTTTATTATTTTGAGAGCAAGCAGTTACTGTGATAAAATCATACTGATGCTGAGTGTTTATAATCACAAACCCTTTAAGTAAACACACACTCATGTGTACACACACACCTAAACAAACACAAATAAACTGGCGTCCAATAAAGGCATCTGTAAGCCTGTCAGTCGCCAATCAATTCACTCCATTACTAGAGTCACAGTGCTTAGTGTGAGTTTTCATCCAGTTCACTCTGAGTCTGTGTGTGTTTGTGTGTGTGAGATCCCACACCTTTGTGTCCTTGTTCTTTTAACAAGAAAGATAAAAGCACTGGAGTGCTTCTAATGTACATCAGTAATGCTGAGAGCGGAGGACATTTTTATAAGACAGCTACATTCCACGACAGTCTACTGTAGCACACTTTATACACACTATAAATCTGCTTCTACTTTCCACATGTTCCGTTTAGAAAGATGAAAATGCTGTAGGTGTGTGTGTGTGTGTGTGTGTGTGTGTGTGTGTGATACGCAAACCTGACTTCGTTCATGGAATAGAAAAGGAAGCTGCATTTACAAATGAAAAGTAAATGTGAACTGAAACCCAATTAAATGGCTTACGCAGGTTGTGCATTATATTCATATAAGTCTATAAAATCATATATGGAAATCTGTTTTCACCACAAAATAAAAATAATAAATAAATAAAATGTAAATCTGTTTTTCTTCTCACAATTCACAGCAAGTTATCGTCTTACTGTTTTGAGTTTGTATCTATAGCTTAATGCTAGCTTTAAGATTGCCCAACATGATGAAAGTCAAAGTTAGTTTTAAATTCAAAGTTTAAAACAAAAAAGAGCACTGAGAAGTGCTTTTATATTTTATTTCTCAGAATTTAGATCTTGAAATTTAGCCTGCTGAGTTTCGGAGAGAGCTACGGAGGCGCGGCTTGTGACAGAGCCCCCGCCCTGCAAACGCCTCCTGAAGGGAGAGCACTGGCAACGCCAGGGTCTACCATGGGGTCTGGGAGCTGGTTTCTCTGGGTGGTCCAGGTGAAAGGTTTCGGTGAGAGAAGGGTCCAGTTTGTCGTGCGCTTTGACCCATGACCTCTCCTCCAGTCCATAACCCTCCCAGTCAATGAGATACTGTAAAAGTCTGACCCGGCGCTGGGAATCCAGGAATTGCTGGACCTGGTAGATCTCCTATCTGTCCTCAGCTAGGGGAGGGACGTTGGGTGCCGCGACATTGTCCTGGTCCCTCTCTCCGTCGGGTTCAGCAGCAGGCTTGAGCAGGGAGACATGGAAAGTCGGCAGGCAGTTCAAGGCGATATGAAACGGGTGTAATTTGACAAATGATTTTGAATAGAAGATAACCTGACTCCAATCATTTTGATTCTTGTGGCAGTAAGTTCGGAGGAATCGAATCCTGGTTGAGCCTCTCAGCTTGACCATTTGACTCTGGGTGATAACCTGAGGTTAGGCTCATGTTGATATTGAGGTGAGTGCAGAAGGCCTTCCAAATTCTGGAGGTGAACTCCTCTGGCAGGCCATAAGAACGGAAGACTTTCCATTAACACTTGAGCTGGTTCCCAGGCGGTAGGTAGTTTGGTCAGGGGGATTAGACGAAATGCCTTAGAGAATCGGTCGACGACAGTCAGTATGGTGGTGAAGTGGTTGGAAGGGGGCAGGTCAGTGACAAAGTCGACCGCTATATGTGACCAGGTACGTTGCGGGATTGGTAGAGGACACACTGTGCATGCTTTCACGAAGTTAGTCACAGCCCGAGTAAGTGTGGGCCACCAGAACCTGTTTGTTGTGAGCTCGATTGTGGTGAGGATGCCCAGATGGCCCGCACTGGGGTAAGCGTGTATTAGCTGTAGTAGACGCTGGCACAATGGTTCAGGCACATATTCCTTGGAGGCAGGGCATTCCCGATGCCTGTGCTGGAGGCATCCACTTCCACAACGAATTGTCGATCCGGGTCGGGGTGTCTTAGTATAGGCGCTGAGTTGAATCTGGATTTTAGGTCCTGGAAGACACTTTCACTTTCCCCAGTACAAGGTAAACGCTTGTGCCCCTTGCGAGTCTTGATGGTCAGTGGAGCAGCTACCTTGCTAAAGTTCCTTATAAACCTTCGATAGAAGTTGCCGAACCCGAGAAACCTCTGCAGTTCCTTAAGGGTCTGTGGTTTAGGCCAGTGTACAACGGAGGAGACCTTCTTTTCGTCTATGGCTACACCGTCTGCACTGATGATGTATCCAAGAAAGGAGACCTTTGTTTGATGGAACTCGCACTTGGACATCTTAGCTTACAGTTGGTGTTCTATGAGTTTTTTAAGAACGGTCCTCAAGTGTTGGATGTGTGTCTGGTAGTCTTCTGAGTACACTAGAATGTTATCAATGTAGACGATCACAAATCTGTTGAGCATGTCTCTGAAGAGGTCGTTGACTAGGGATTGGAACACGGCTGGGCTATTTGACAGTCCGAACGGCATAACCAGTTATTCGTAGTGCCCGTTTGAGAATGATGGGGTGATCTGGTGAGTGGATGATGTGGAGTTGAATCTTTTCCAGGTGCAGTGAGCTGGTGATCAAGGTGAGTGCTTGGGTCTTAGAGGTAATCCTTCCGGATCCTATGGGTCGGCCATCGAGGGCTGCCATGGTCATCATGGGTGAACATGTAACAAAAGGTTAAAAGGTTAACTGTTTTTAGCCAGAAAATCTTTGTCAGTGAAGTTCCCCGCAGCGCCTGAGTCTATGAAGGCCTGGGTATGTATTTCTTTAGCATCACAAAGGAGACAGACATCTATTTTCATAGCTGAGGTGATGGAGATAGCACTCAGGTTCTGGTTCGAGGAGGTCGAGTTGGACAATTGGCCTTGATATGTCCAGCAAGTCCACAATAGAGGCAAAGGTTGTTCTGCATCCTCCTCACTCTTTCCTTTAGCGTGATGTGGGTGGCGCAGGTGATCGGTCCGGATTGCCAGATCCATATACTGCTCAAGGGTCTTGTCTTGATCGCGGCTGGCCAGTTCAGCCTGAAGATCCTCCCTTAGGCTTGAGGGCTGCAACAGGATTGGGACCCACTGGGTCCCGCGGGACCCAACGCCAAACTCGCGGGAGCGGGCGGTTTGAACTTTGCTGCGGGTGGGAATGGGCGGCTAAAAAAGAACACTGCGGGATCTGGAGGTAGCCACATGATGTCATTGTCAACATGATAACCCAGACCCAAACAGCATGCTTCCAGGGTGGAAGTATAACAGAGAGCGCTTCCCAGCGCTATCAAACCTGGTACGTTTCATCTTTAGTATCCCCGCATCCAGTGCGCCTTCAGAGCGGGCTTTTAGTGTCTGTGGGCGCGTCTTGGAAGAAAGACGCACAGGATTGGGACCGCAGTCAATCAGCAACATTCTTTTCCTCCACAGCAATATTGCAAAGTGATTCATTTGTTAAATTAATTTGTTAACATTGTTTATTTTATGTTATTTATTTGTGGTGTTTCTTGAGCACAGCCTCTCCTTGCCATTTGTTAATTACAGTAGGTCAAGAGGCGTGATAGTGCCGGTGTTATTGAGCAGGCTGCCTACGTCTGAATGATTTTATTCTTACTTGCATTTATTCAAACCGAATACCTGTGACATATGAAAGAAACAAACATGAATCTCTTTAATAATAGCAATACAATAAGTTTTTTTTTTCCCTGCGGGACGGGAGAAGCCACAAAAACAATGCATCTCTATCGTGCGGGAATAAATTCTCAGAGTTTTGCGAGTCCGGGCAGGAGTGTAACACACACGTTGCGGGAGCAGGCGGTAATGGTCAGAAATTGCTCAAGCGCGGGCGGGAGCGGGAAGAAGAAAACAGTCCCACGCAGGGCTCTACCTTAGGCCTCGGCGGTAGATGGTCAAGAGGGGATCACTGTCCCACCCAGTCTGAGCTGCTAACGTACGAAAAGTCATGGTATATTCCGCAGCCGAGGATGTGCCTTGCTTCAGGGTCATGAGCTCATCTTTGGCGTCCTTGCCGTCCACTGAGTGCTCAAAGACTTCCCGGAACTGGCTTAGAAAACTGCCATAGGAGGGAAAGGCCATGCGGCGGCCTCTCCACAATGCAGTTACCCAGTCTAAGGCCTTCCCAGAAAGCAAAGAGCAGACCAGCGACACTTTGCTATCGTCATTAGCGAAACAACTTGAACTAATGATGTATCATGTACAGTTCGCATTGAAGCAAAAAACCCTCACACTTGCCTGGTGCGCCATTGTATTTCTCTGGTAGTGCCAGGCGAGCGGGATTGATGAAGGTTGAAGTGGTCGGCGGAGCAGGTGGTGTGGCTGGTTGAGCTGGTGGAGCCGGCTGAGTGCAGCGGTAGCTGTTGTGAGGGCCTGGATCAAGCGTACGAGCTCTTCGCTGAGTGTGGTGAGCCAATCTAACTGGGATTGGTGAGAAGCTATAACTGAAGCTTGCCAACTTACTTCACCTATGACTTGGAAGATCGTCGCTGGATCCGGTTGCGGCAAAGTCTTCTGTAAGGAATCACCTAGGTAGAGGGATCCATTTGCAGCGTGTTTATTCACGTAGTCAAACAAGCAGAGGTCGATACACAGGCAGACAGCAGTATAGGAGACAGACAAAGTTTGTGGTCGGTAAATGGGCAATAACGGTCGGGGCAGGCAGTGAGAATCACAATCCAGATAAACAATCCAAAGACAAACCAGAAAAACAACAAGGAAAAACGCTTGGTAATGATTGCAGGGCAAATCAAGACTTCGCGTAGAATAAGCGTCCAGTCACTGTTTATATAGGCCAGAAAATGGCTGTCACCGGCCGGCGGAACCCGCAAGGTATGTGGGCTAAAAGGGTCTGGGTAGGAACTTTAAAACTCCGGTGATGGTTCCTCCTGCTGAGTTCCGGAGAGAACCACGGAGGGGCGGCTTGTGACCATATATATCTATATATATCTTCTAAGGCAGGATTGTGAAATATTCCGAATTGTAAACTGCTGAAATATAAACTGCTGAAGGAAACTCACAATTTCAAAATTCCAATTCAAAATCTGAATAATGAGATATTAAATCTGAATTCCAAGAACTAGATAGAATTGTAGCATGTTAACTAATCATCCATTAAACAAATGTAAGATATTGAATCAGAATTTAGACAATAAAATATATAATTGCAAATCAAAAGACAAAAATTCGAAATCATTAAAAGTTAGTCAGAATTGCAATATTCTTAGGAAAATAACGGATTGTGAGATGTCTGTTTGTTTTTGGTGTTCAGTGCCAAACGCATCATATCCTCTGTGGAAAGAGGAAGTAGTAAATAGTGATGTTTTATCAGATGGTGTGAAGGAACTTTTTCTTCTTCTTTGAAGTTTGTGGCAATGTTGTTGAAATCTGCATGAAATGATCTGTGGTTCATATGTGCTTTGATCTCAAACTAATCCAGGTTGTGAAGAGTTATCTCCTGTAACTCATTGTGTGTGTGTGTGTGTGTGTGTGTGGCAGGTTCGGGGAGGGATACACGCTGATCATACGTGTGAGCGCCAGTCATGCTGACCTGTCTGCGTTGGAGACGTTTGTGCACGACTCGTTTCCTGGCAGCATCTTGAAAGAGAAGCATCACAACACGCTGCAGTACCAGATCCCACAGAGAGATGGCGCTCTCACACACATCTTCAGCCAGCTCAGCAAACACCAGCAGCTGCTGCACATAGAGGATTACTCTGTGTCCCAGACTACACTAGACCAGGTACACACACTTACACACACACATACACAAACTCCATATGGGGATCAGTTCTCTGATCCTGCCTGGATCAACTCAAATAGGAAAACATGAAAAGAAATATAGGCCTGCATGTACCATCCAAGATCTATATTTAGTATTTAGAAGAAGCTGTAAGTGAGGATGAGAATAATAAAACAGGAAATGTTTCTTCTTTAGATTCTGACATTAGCATGCTTTTAAACTGAGTGCTTATAGTAACAATGTAATTTAAAAGAAGACTTAAAGCTGCAGTCCTTAACTTTTTTTTTTTTTAAAGAATGATCTGAAATTGCATTTAGATCAAGTACATAATAAGCCAGAGTTCAAAACTATCTCCTTACCTCAGCCTTGTTCACAACAGTTAGCTTATAATACTGTTTTCTAATTTGAGCGGTACGGGTAGGAATGATAGATAACAAGTATAATGTTTGGTTTTGTGGTATGGTTCTGTTCTGTGCAAAAAAACTCCCTGCCCATCCATGAAGCCTGTCATGAATGAGCAAGAAGAGCAGCATTAATAAACCCCCTAGGGTTAACAGAACAGAACAAGCCAGAAATCATTAGTGTACTTCATGATATTTAACATAATTCCTGACAGTGCTAAAGGAGGAGCTGGGGACGGAGAAGGGTAATTAATAAATCCTGAGCAAGCTGAAAAAGCTGCTGATTAATACTGAAAAGGTATCTATAGGAAAGTTGTATTCCTGTGATCAGCTGAGAATCAGATGCAAGCTTGACTCACCTGACCTGCCAGAACTAACACTGATGCTTGGTGTTGGGACACGCATTCAAGGTCAAAAACGCTTTCATTTGATTTTTACCTTATTTGCTCAACGACTCTTAAACAATTAATTCAATGGTTCATTTCTCTAAACCCCTCCTTTGTGCTACACTAATCTGCGGTGATTGGTCGATTGGTCTTGTGTTCTGTAATGTCTGATAAAGCAGTGCTTGTGAGCTTGGTGCTGATTCATATACAGCGTAACATGAGAAAACCACTATATTAACACTTCGAAAGCAACACCTAGTGGTGAAGAGTGAATTTGCATTTTCATTGAGACCAACGCAAAAAAAGGCGGTAACACTTTACATTAACAGTACATGAATTATGTGCTAATACATGAATTAACAATTACTTGACTATAAACTAAAGATGAGTTAAGACATGTGTTAATCAAGAACTAACCTAACTACGACATGACTCACATTAATTACTGCATGAATAACGCCACCTTATTTACGTGTTAGTTACTGCATGTTAGTTAATGTATTAATTAACAATTTGTGGTAATCTAAATCAAACATGCTTTAATGGCACAACATTGTTTATAGATGTCACCTGCAGCATGTATAAGCATGTATTAGTAACTGATATTAGTCATGTACTCTTATTGTAAAGTGTTACCAAAAGGGCCTCTACATGAAACTGCTTGGGGTTTGTTTTAACAACGATTTGTTTCAGTGATTCAGAGTAATATCCAAACATTTTGATAAATGTGTCTATTATTTCTCCATACAGTGGACATCAGGGGCCTCATTTATGAAATGTTGCGCAGAAACCATCTTAAAGTTGATCTTACACGTGTATGTGGGCATATTAATATACTTCTGCTCAGACCCTGACGCTAAGCACTTTTCCACGTCAAAGACAGTTTTTATAAATATGAGCGCTGACGTGGATTTAATACGATCGCACACTTTATAAATGAGCCCCCAGTAGTGACTGCTATCTTACCGTATGCAGACAGTGTCTGCAGATATCCGCATCCATGCATCATTTATGTATTAGTATTCAGGGTTTTAAGCACTTCTCTGTCTTGTGTGTGACTCTGGCTGTCCTCAGTGACTTTCATGCAACTCTTTCAGTGATTCTCCAGACACACACTGTACAGTAAACTGCAGTAAATCATCATTCGTCCGTCCTGTCAGCGTGAAGCGCAGCACTTTACCTGCGATATCATCCGCAGTCTCACACACTCTACAGAGACTGAACTCATGAACGCAGTCTTTATCTCTGTGAGGAAGATCCAACACTTCCTGCTCGGTCCTGCCGTGTTTCATCTGAGCATAGGCTGTCCCATGAAGCACATGCCAATATTACTGCCAACTGAGAGTCAGACTGCAGCAGCAGCATAGAGCCGATGCTGGATGGCGTTCTAGCAGCCAGTTTGGTTACTAAGCCATTCAGAACTTCTATCAATTCTAAATTATAGACCAGTGACCAGTGTCTGATTCTGAACTATCAGAAAGGTTTTATCAGTTTTGCAGACTACTTAAAAATAATACAAATGTTGTTGTAATAAAAAAAAAAAAAAAAAAGCATTCTAGACACAAGAAATCAAGATATCAAATTATTATGTGGAATAAATTAAATGTAAATATTTTCAGTTGCTTCTCTTAAAAAACTTGTGTTATTATTGAATTTGTTGTAATTTAAGAAACAAGAAACAAAAAAAAAGTTTCAAAGATTATTTTTATTTTATTATTTCTGCCAGTCATTGTCTGAAGTTAAAATTAAATTACATTAGTAGAATAAAAAAATGTATTAATAACTAAAAATTAAAATTTTAAATGATTTGAAAGATTTGGTGCTATGATGCCAGACTGATTGATACATCTTTTATTTATTTTACAAATGTACTTTCTGTCAATTTCATTACATAAAATAAATCTCATTGGCCTTTTTTCCCATTTATTTCTTTTTATTTTTATTTAATTTTTATTTATAAAAATAGAAAAAGAGAATAAATACTTTTTTACAAATTTTAGTTTCAGTCAAGACTTGAATTTGAATTTCATTTAATTTCTATAAATAATGTTTGCATACAAATTTTGTGAGGAGCACGTAGTAATGATTAACCATAGCTGCCGCCGATCTATTACCTGATCACCCTATCAGAGCCAAGAGGTTTCCCTTTAAAGCCTGCAAACTCCTCTTCCCTGGCATCTTCGTTCTTTGTATCCCTCCAGCGCCCCTTGCACCGCCTCGATATATTAAACTGGAGACTGAGTGTCTGGCGTCCGGCCAGAGGGGAACTGGCCCCAGCTAAGCCAGGTTTCTCCCAAGGTTTTTCCCGAGCGTGGAGTTTTGGTTTCGTCGTCTGGTTCAGAGTCTGTCTTTGCATTTTAATAAACAGCTTACTTCGTATGTATCTTTTTCTCCTATTCCATTTATGGCCAAAGGCTCTGCCCAACCCTCGCCACCTAGGGGTTAAAATCTCTTGGGCTCGGGGTCCGCCAAACTCCCAGCCTGCTCCACGGACAGCACGCCAAACATGCTTACAGTATTTGTTTACTAATGAGGAAGTGGGAACTCGTGAAATGTCTCATTGGCCTCTCTTAAAGTATCGTAAAGTATTGTTTTTGTTGTGATCCCAGACAGATCAAGACGTCTTAGCAGAAACAGACAACTTTTGTATTGTAGAGATAAACTACAAAGAGATTGATCTATAAACGCGAGTGGTTTCTTCTTCACCTGACGTGTTTCTCTGTCTCTTTCAGGTTTTTGTGAGTTTTGCGCGGCAGCAGCGTGATGAAGAGGACGGTGCGTTTGAGAACGCCGTGGATCTGAATGATGAAATACAAACATCAGCAACATGAGTCAAACATCAATCAGCAGAAACCAGGCACTTTACCAGGAGTTATTTATTATATCCAGATCTCCATGTAGGCCACCAAGATTTAAAGCTTTAAAACAGAGAGAAAAACTCAGGGGCGTTTTTATACACTATTTTTATCAGTGAAATATCTGACAAACATACACTGCGTAACATTATATGCTCCATATTTTTATTGGCTTATTTCCACACACAATATATTTTTACCAAGTGCAAAGAGATTATATATATTTACATTGGCATTGTGTACTGTACGAAATCTTTTGGTGATTTGGGGTTTATTTTTGACTTTATAACATTTTAGCTTTATTGTCCATTTATTTTCTAGCCGTCACTTGCACTTATTGAAAGACCACATGCATTGATTTTTGCTTTTGGATCCTAGGACTAAAATGTCATGCACTTTACAGCAGCGCGTTCCAACCGTTTCTGTCTTACTACAAGGCACACGTATACTCTCAAAATTGTATTTCATACTGTTATTCATATTTTCTCTCTTAGGTTTTATGAGCAAAATCTGTTTAGTCTTTTAGTTCACAAGTAGCTGTAGGAAACACTTGTGTATGAGTGAAACGAAGACAATCTATGCAACAGGAAATGCAATAAGAACATTTTTACCTCAGAGAAGACCTCAGCACTTACTGTATGCGCTCTTAATCCTGCCGTTTATTCAGCATTCGTATGCACTCCCATGATCCTGTGCGTCTGCCGCTCGGATGTTTGTTCTGCTTATTGCTTTATGCACAGACACACATTAAACATTTGCACACTCTGCTGAGCCTCGGCTTTCATTTCACCGATTCAACCTTTCCTGCTGCAGTCAGATCCAAAGACGCTCGTTTTCTGTTTCTTTCCTCCAGTCGTGATCTTTAAGTAGCTGATTTTCTATTACATCTTTCTACAAGAAGCCACGCTTTTGCAGCTGGGTCATCCTTGTAATGCATTAACTTTTCCCTCTGTAGCATATGTAAGTGCGTATGAAGTGAGTCTTAAGAACAAGGAAGAAAAATCTTCGTGAAGCCACTCACATGGTCTGTAATTGCACGGAGAGCGCTTGTAGCCTCATAAGCTGATATTTGGACGCCAGCCGAGGCCTCATTTAACGTTGATATTAGCGAGAGCTAATTCCGGCATCGCTCTCAGTATATGAGAGCGCTCAAGTCCTGACTCGATGAGGAATTACAGAATAGCAGTTGAAAAAGCTTAGTCTTGTTCATAGCGCTTGCCAAATTGGGCATTTTGTGATATAATAATTAATTTAGGAATTAGTGCTGTTGAACGATTAATCGCAGTTAATCGCATCCAAAATAAAAGCTTCCATATACATAATATATGTGTGTATACTGTGTATATTTACTGTGCACATACTCATACAAACACTTGCATGTATATATTTAAGAAAAAATATATTCATACATTAAATATATTTATATCATAAAACATAAGAATGGTGTGTATGTATATATATATATATATATATATACCATGCTTTTGAGAAAAGTGTTGCTTTTTTTTTTATTTTGCATGCAAAAGTTTTGTGATGCCCCACATGTAACTTCACGTTCGCTCTCAAAGGTTTAGCGCTTCCCTGAGAAGTTTTACACTGGCAAAGTGTACTGATTCTGTACTGGAAAGATCATCATTCTGGGAGTATTTTCAAGAGCACATTACACAGCACTAATGTTGACTGTCCCAGTATTAATGTTTATATTTATTTTACTGTAGGCAGTGATTCACTGAATGAACTCAAATACTGAACCATCCCTGTGAGGAACATGTTTGGTTGTTATGGCAACTGTTAAGTCACATTGATATTGAGCCAGTAACAGCATTATGAATGAGGCAAACTATTTTGGCCATCAAACACACAGACTTTCCTTTCAAACACACTGGTGAAAGACACCAAAGGACGACAATTTAGACGTCGAACTAAAGCTAAGCATCGCAAAATCACCTACCCGCAGCCGTAAATCATTTTGGCTTTAGCGATTTCCCAAGGACCCCATCAGTACAATTAATGGTTAAAAAAAAAATCATTTTAATTACGTGATCTATTATTCATTGGGTCTTGCTTTTATTAAATATTAAAGTGCATTCCACTGCAGCTCTCTATGCCAGTTGGAAAATTGTATGCAACTTATTCAGCTTCTGCAAGTTAAAAGTCGTTTGTAATTTTACCACTGAAGTGAATCTAATGCATTCAGAGAGACTAGCATCGCACTGACCCTCGCAGGGCAGCAGACCTGGCCCCCAACGTAGGGTCAGCACTCACCCAGCAGAAAGAAGCTGATTACAGCCTGTCACTCTCATTCACTTTCCATCTCTTTATCTTCGCTCGGTTTCACTCCACACGAGCCGTGGCACACTTCACGCTGGTGTTCAAACCGAAGCTCTGGTTGGAGCGAGCAGCAGGTTTTTCTGCAGCCGGCCGGCAGTATTGAGGCTGTCAGCGGGTGTTTGGTGTGCACACACTTACAACAGCTGGCTCCAAAACTTATGAACCTCTGAATGCCTCTGTTAAGTGTCTGCTCCACTGTCTCTGCATGGATGATTCTTTCACCTGTTGCTATATTTGGCTAATGTGGAGCGTTTGAATCTAAGTCTATTTGCAGTACCACCGCTACCTATACGCAGAGTACGCAGTATGCATAGGGCACCAGCTCCCAGGGGGGCACCATCCCGTTTTCTCAAAAAAAAAAAAACGTGTTTATAGTCCTGTGAAACATTTTTGACTGACGTAAGTAGACTAATGTGTTTTATTGTCAGTGATTTCACCACCACCAACGCATTTGACTCAACATTGCAGTTTCCATGACGTAAAATGTAATATATAAAAACAACGAGGCAATATATGACGTATGGTTTAATTACGGTTTCATTGAATAACACTGTAAAAATACATAATGTAACACAATGCCTTCAAAGGCCACCTGATAATTGCTGTTGCTTCATTTACAGGACGATTCAATCTTTGTTTAATATTGACCATCAAATATTATATATAATAGAAATGCTAAAGCCTATTTAATTTCTTCATCAAAAAGTGGATGTTTTATTTTATGTGATTTCTGAATGCTTAAGACCATAAAATCAATCACACTGTATTAATAAAATCATATAGTTTCTGTCTAGGGCTACAATTGTAGTTTAAAAATAATAAAATGTAATTACAATTAATTTATTTACTTTTATATTTATAGAGAGTTCTATTTTGAACCCTTAAAGGCCAGTAGGTGTTTTTTTCTTTTCTTTTTTCTTTTTTTTTTTTTTTTGAGGGAGGGGGCACAACAATACTATTCTGCTTAGGGCACCCATTTGGCCAGCAGCGGCCCTGTCTATTTGTACAAGCCAAACATAACTTCCTTGGCAAACGATTAATCGCATCCAAAATAAAAGTTTTTGTTTACATACTGTATGAGGGTGTACTGTGTGTATGTATGTATATGCAAGACAAAATGTGTTTACAAATAAAATATAATAATATAAATATTGTAATGGTATAAGTACACACATATTTTCTAAATATATACTGAATGTGTATATATAGAGAATATATATGTATTATGTAAACAAAAGTGTTTTATTTTGGATGTGATTATTTGTGATTAATAGCAGAATTTTGTTGGTTCCCTTACTAAATTGATTATTTTCAGTTAATCCTTGTGAAAAAGTACACTTTAACAAAAAAAGAGCCCTTATGGAAATGATTTTCTTTAAAAATACACTGAAAAAAAGTCCCGTTAATGATCCCATTTTACTGTTAACATTGTTAACTTTTAATGTAATATTGAATAACATACATGAATAACATTACAATTATAATTATACTTAAATCTAATAGTACTTCATATGTGCTTTGTAGAAGTGTACTTCTTACAGCAATCACAATTATTTCAACATAATATACTTTATAAAATTCAATTTTAAATGATTAGAAGGTCGAATATTTTTGTTTGTTTTTATTGTTTTTGTAAGTTTTCAATGAATGCATTTCCCTTATGAAGAACACTTTAGAATATTTTTAAATGAGTACTTATTATAGAAATATTATTAAAGAATTATTACAGTTCTTGTGTATATTAAAAATAAGAGGGGACCGAGCACCGAACCCTGAGGTACCCCATTGTTTTGCTGCTGTGACTAAAACACTCATCCCCTCCAAACTACCCTAAACCCATGAAGTAAGACATAAACCAGGGAAGTACAGATCATGCCTTGTCAAGGGCAGTGTGTTTCTGATCCAGTATTAAAATGACATTGCACATCTCACATCTAAACTGTGCTGGGTTTAATTAAACAGTAAAATGTTAACGTGGGCTTCGAGGGTTTTTGGACAGAGCATGGATTTTGACATGTTTCGGATGGACATGTGACGGCTGCCGACATGCATGTGTGTGAATCTATGAGCATAAAATCAGACTCGCTTTACTGATTCATGGATCAAAGCAGCTTCGGGAAAAGTATCACTGCTGCGTATACACAGACACACAAGAAAGATTTGCCTTGTGATTCCAACTTGTTAAAAAATAAGGAATGTGCAGGATTTAAATGATTCAATTACATACTTTTATTGTTTGTTTGGTTTTAAGTCAGCAACCTTTTAGTTATTATCCTTAATCATATCATCAGAGTAAACTTGGCTTCAAGTTGCAACTTGTCTAGAAATAGCTAAACAATAGTGTTTTAAATCCTAATGATATTATTAAAAAAAAAAAGTGTCACGTCAGCAAATAAGCATAAAAGAATGATTTCTCTTGTCTTTTGTGTTATCAAATATTTACTAGCCACGAAGCTATATTTTGAATATTTTACACATAATATCTATTCATTCATATACAAGTAGCGAGTCACATCACTTTGTCCTCATTAAAAGTCACTAAACGAATAACTGTAATTCCAGCCATTGGCAGATGTGTCAGAAGTTAATTTTGGTGTGTGTGTGTGTGTGTGTGTAACAGCTGTGTGAGAGTGTGTCACTGCCCTTCGACCAGCAGTGGTTTTGCTCTCCTGCTGGTGACTGTGGCATCAGGTTCACAGAGCAGGACTGAAGGTTCTCACAACAATCTGCTCTCTCTCGCTTGCTCACACACACAAGTCCTTGTGTGCCATATGGATGCAGAGCTGCTCATGTCAGATCCTGAGATGAATGTTCATTGAAGAAGAGATCGGGCAGAACCTGTTGAGAGAGAATCGTTCCAGAGCTTTGGAGGTCAGACGCCCTTGACCCATAAAATGTGCATGTGAAGAGTCATCTGAATGGAGCAATCACTTCAGATGAAGACTGTACTCATTATAGTTCAATATAATTGTTGTAAATGATATATATATCAGCTGAGTGACGCGCTGTGTTTCACTAATCGTCGGAGAGAACCCTGACACTCATTGGCTGCTGCTTCCGTAAATATGCTAGCAGATAGTGTAGGTTAAAATTAGAGCCAACATAACACAGCGACATTCATTATCACGTTTTACTGGTGGAAACAATGAGAGATTCAGTAGCTGTAGCTGTGTGAACCACCCGCAAAAACGAGTAAACATCAGGAAATATGAGTAAAGACTCTTAGTTACTTTATAAAAGTAGGTGTCTCTTTTATTGGACAGATAAAGAAACGAATGACTGTGTTCACCACTCTCTAAAACTAGTCACAGAAGAAATTAAGCATTTCAAAATTTAGATTTGATTGCTTCACAAAAAGTCACACACTGTAAATGTTAATAAAATGCAATGAAAACCAAAAGATGCATAAAAAACAGTTTACTGACAGTAATCTATTAAACAGATTTAAAAATATATCTAGTACCATTAAATGAAGTGTCTGTATAATGGTCCCACTTTATATTAAGTGTCCCTAATACCCGTGTACTTCCATAGTAACTAGATGTGTATGTAGTATGTAACCACAGTGATTGCTACATAGTATCTACAGCTGTGATATTTCTGTAACTACACACATGTAACACCCCTCATG
>JAUMHQ010000059.1:28080906-28093445 GCA_032361165.1 Enteromius paludinosus
TCCTCATAAACCACATAAACCCCCCCCTCCCCCCGCCCCCCCCCCCCCACACACACACACACACACACACATATATTAGGCTACATAATATGCTATAGAGGGTGAATTGAGGAATACATTTTATGTAAATAAATCTGGTTTGTTTGTGTAAATGAAAGCGCAAATAAAGCTGTAATCTCACGTTATATGATATAAAATAAATAAAAGATGCCAATTGTTTAATTTAGGAAATAAATATATTGTAGGATTATAAGAAAATGTACAAAAAGTATATAAGTGTATACAAGACTGAATAAATAGTCTGGTATGTTTGGTATGACACATCTAACATCATGCAGACATTTATTTCACATATGACACCTCATAAACATGAACAACCATTGTGAATGACTAACAAACAATTTGTAACATCTTGAAGGAATGTCTTTTGCTGTGCAGACATTGGACGTAAAAAAATGGCAATATGGAGGCATAGCAGGGCCGTAAATACAAACAGCTATGCCAACATCTTGCCATATTTTCTCTCCCCTTCTGAACACGTTGTCATCTTCTCTAGACCTGAGAACGATTTCACATCAACAACACTTTTACAGTTACCTGCTGTAAAACCTGTTCGGCTGGAACCCTAAAAACATCATATGTTTACCACTACATTTATAAAAAAAATAATAAAAGACTTAATTTGACTGAATCAATCAAAGGCAAAAGCCTTTTCCTTTTTTTTGAAGCATCAAAAACAATCACGTAACATTCTATATTTCTCCAAATGCATCAGTTTGAGTCTGTTTTATGTTCACCTATTTAACTGGTTGTTTTTTGGTTAAAAGTAAATCATTGTTAGAATAGCCAGTAATACTAATACAGGTAATATTACACCCAAAAATACATTTCAAAGGGTCAGTCTACTATCATAGCTCTCCAGTTAATTGATCACAGTCCATCAGGACAATTCTTTTGTATTAAAAACCTCTTGCATGTAATGTTTAAATGTGAAAATAAGGCGCTAAATTTGCATACCTTTTATATAAATGTGAAAACTGCAAAGACATGTTAGAGTTATAGATTTTTTCAAATGGTATTTTAGATCTATTTTATCACTCCATAAAACATAAAATACTGTACGATCAACAGCCAGCAGAAAGAACAAAAATATCACCACGGTTTTTTAGGAAAGAAATGGAGTAAATCAAGCGAGGATATGAAACACTCTGTAAAGTAAATAAATAAACAAATAGATAATATTATAGACATGAATAAAGCTTTTAAATAAT
The DNA here is from genome assembly GCA_032361165.1 of Enteromius paludinosus. Taxonomy (NCBI): domain Eukaryota; kingdom Metazoa; phylum Chordata; class Actinopteri; order Cypriniformes; family Cyprinidae; genus Enteromius; species Enteromius paludinosus. The sequence goes on from JAUMHQ010000059.1 coordinate 28,082,178, forward strand.
ACTTTCTTTCTTTTTCTCGCTCAGTTAAAAGAAAACAAGAGAATTTTGAGAAAACCTTTCATCGTAGGCCAATTGAAATCTTCTGACACAAACATATAAATGGGTCAATTAAACACTTGAATGTGTACTTTTGTTTTTTTTTTCTTTCCATTACGGAACCAAAACTAACCCGTGAATAAAACAATGCAGCCTATCTTGTCCTAAAATGAATTACAAAGAGTACAAATAGTAACTCTGTCTGACAAAATCGTGCCAATGAAGGGCAATAAAACTCAACTTACCTGCTGCTTTTGAGTCTGAAAGCACTTTTTTCTCCCGCCGATATTCAGTAATCTCCTTCTGTTCGCAGCTCTCTGTCTCCCGCGGGAATATCTCGAGCTGCTTCTTCCGCGGGGTTTCTTCTCTGAATGAGGTGAGTCAGCAAACTCCGGCGGGCTCAGGTGTGTTCAGGTGTGTTTGACGCGATCACGTCACCGCGCCGCCGCGCCCAGAGCACCGTGCGTCAGGTGTCCGCGCAGCCGGCTTTCAGGTTCCACTGGACTGAGGATGCTTTCAGATGCTTTTAAAAGCAAAGCTCTGCTGCTGCTGCTTCTGTCTCACACGTCTGTGTGAATCACGCGTGGTCCCGGTCTAGACGGGGTCCAGCAGCTTGGGATGTGAGCTAGACTCTTGGAGGGGGTCTCGTGCTGAGTCAGACTCGATTTTATGGATGAATCATTTATTGATTCGGCAAATCTATTTCTCTCGCTGAAGCTGACCGATGCGTTGTCAGCCCTTTACAGTCCACGCCTTTATTAACTCGTCCGTGACACTATATTTACACCCGACTGAACACTGTTTCTGTTTTCAAACTCTATTTACATCACTCTTAAAAATAAAAGGTGCTTAAAAGGTTCTTCACATCACTGCCATAGAAGAACTATGTTTAGTTAAAACATCTTTCTTAGGTTCCTTTTTCATAATCTGAAGAAATAAAAACAACCGTTTTGTGAAACGGAAAGATTCCTCAGATGTTAATGGCTCTTCACGGAATAATTTATACCAAAAAAGCACCTTTAGAGTGTAATACATTCACCTTATTTTGAAACGCGAAATGTGTGAGACTTTCGATTCATTAAATAAACACTAGGATCCCAGTATGTTTATGATAATGGCTCAAAATAATCTGTTTTATCAAGCAGCAGAAGCATGTTTTTGTAAATGTGATATGACTGGAAAGACACTGGAGGATTCGCACATTCAAATTACAAATGACTTGCTCTTACCTTAAAAGTAAAGTGGAATGTATTTGCATTGAAATAGCTATTTACTCCTAAAGGTAAAGGTGGTTACAGAGTTTCTCATGTCTTCACTAAACATTGTTTAGGATCTCGACTCACTACCCTGAGTTTAAGATGGGACTCATTTTCTGCTAACACTTTACAGTATAGGCTAATGTCCCATTAGTTGGCAACGAAGCAATGCATTTATTAAAATTTATCTTTCAAAAATTAATAATAGTATGGTAATACTTTACAATAAGGTTTGGTTTGTTGACATTAGTATGCCATGTCTAAAACAGCTTAGAAATATATAATTAAAGTAAAAAAAATCCATTGTTAATATATATATCAACAATGGATCATATATATATATATATTGACCTTAACTAACAATGAGCAGTTATAATTGCATTCGTTTATGTTAACAAAATCTATTAAATGTAATAAAAAATATTAATAATTAGTTAATGCTACTTAATGCGTTAACTGATATAAATTGACGGGAGCTTATTGTAAAAAGTTGCCAGTAGGGTAATAAAGGGGTGGACGTTTTACAAACATTTTTTGAAACTTTCCGAAAGGTTCTGGAGATTTTCCAGAAATGTTCCACCCTCTGAAACCCTGGTAACCAATAGATACATGTTAATGAATGAATGCTGTTACCTAACCAGAGGCTGCTAATCGTGTCTATCTAACTTCTCTTTAATCCCTCAAAGATCCCACTAGAATCCTGATCCTGAAAATCACCAGACTGTTGGCCTAATTTCTCGCTAAGGTGAGTCACTTCCTGTGCCAAACCCATTTGTTGAATCCCACCTGGATCCTCCCTCATTTCAAACATGAAAGACGTCCATCCATGCACAAACCGCCAAACCCTGAAACGCCCAGCAGAAGCAGCACAGTCCTCCACTTTCCATTACCTACTAAATCAACAGAAAAAAACACACATTGTGTCAGTTTATACGCCTTCATTTCTCTAGCAATAAGAGTGAGTGAGTGTGTGTGTGTGTGTGTGTGTGTGTGTGTGTGTGTGAGAGAGAGAGTGTATTTCATTGGCATAGTTACACATACATATTTCACCACAAAGGCACTTTCTAAAAATCTACTTGAGAGAGAGAGAGAGAGAGAGAGGGAGGCAAAATCTAATTAAAGATTTTGTTGATCATATTTGATACACAATGCTTTTATGGCTAATTTATATATTTATATGCAATTTCAGTAAAAATATGCAATTTGGGTATATGTTATGAAATCCTGATACTTGCAATGTTTGCATACATTTGCATATGATTATATACATTTGTGACTCTATATATCCAACAATATGTCTAAGATTGAAATGATGAAGGGATGAAGTTCCTTAAAAGCCTATTGATTAGACTTGAGACTCCTTGATTTTTCTGAGAAATTATTGATGGAGAACAAAATGAAGCTGAGCTAGAAATATATGACTAAACCTATTCCGACGTTTACTTTTTAAAAAACTACCCGATCTCATTAAAGTGTGTGTAAATAGTACGCCAAATAAAATGTAAACTTGTGGTATAGATACACAAAAATGTGCTTTGGCGTGTTAATGCTACGCGATGGGTAGGACTAGGGTTGTGGGGTAGGTGCGTATCATATATACGCGAAACCTGCGTCTCAGGTGCACGCCAACATATCTCGTATCGCATGCACGCTAAAGCCGCTGATTATTATATGATTATAAGTTTATATAAGTTTTTTTTTTGCGTATCATTTTTGCGTATCAATACCACGAGTTTTCGTTTTATGTGGCGTACTGGGCTGCCGAACTGAAACACGAACTGAACCTGGACGTTACACCAAAGTGTATTACAAAGTAAAGAAAGGAAAAAGTGTAAGTTGTGTGCAATCCAAGTTTAGCTCATTCAGAGGCCGTGTGATGCAGCGTGTGCTTAAACAGCAGCGTTTTAGTCCGATTCTCCAAATGCAAGGGCTTTATTTGTGAGCTCAGCAGAACGAATGACTGAATCACACACAATTCACGGTACTTTGAGCTCCACGTGTGAATCACCTTCAGTGACCCAGACGGGCTGATCTTCTCCTGTCCGAGGCTTGACTCACCAAAAACAACCCAATCTGCCGAGCCTGGCTGTGTGTCATGTAAGGAAAAGTCATGTGGGGATCATAAAGCTGCTGGCGCGGAGCTGGAGCGAGTCGGGTCACACCGCCGAGGCCAGGACGAGGGTTTTGTCATCCACACATGGTAGTGATCAGACGCTCGTGACGCACGTTTGCTCACTTCATGAATCAGCTCTCGAGTGGAGAACGGACGTTATGCTTCATTATTTTGACGTGTTTCACTAGTTTGTGTTCTTATCACTGCCGGCAAAAGTTCACGCTGTTCGTGTAGCTCAAAAAGCAAAGGTCACACAGATATGACCCGGTTCAAACTATACAGCGTACAGCGGGGCATGTTGTCACACTGTAGGCTGTGGGAAACTTGAGGGGAATACTGTCGTTTGTTTTAATGATTGCAATCAAAAAAATAAATAAATCATCCACTACATGTCTAAAATAAGTTTCAGTGACTAAATTACATAACATAACATAAACGTGACAACTTTCCCCTGTCAGAGAAACGTTAAAATCAACTTTAACTTTGTTATTGTTGTTTTTCTTCACATTTTTACTCAACAGCTACATCAACGCGTAGGATAGGCCTATTAGAAAATCATCCCGTTTGAAATATATATTTAAAACCGTCATTCATAAAAAAACCTTCAGAAGATCATTAGATATATATATAAATAAAGCCTATGTGTTAAAAGCAAATTAAATGTTAAATGAATAACCAGCATTTAAATGTAGCCTGTACTTGAACAGACACAACAAACTTATTAAACACCAGATTAGGCTGATTCCAGTCCTATTTAACATCTATTAAAATTATGGCACATGTAAAACACATACATTTTCACTACTTTACTTTTTTTTTCTTGTCACCTCTAAAGGATGTATATTGTCGTACACAAAACGATTCAGTGAAGTAACAATTTTTTAAGGTAAGTGGTTGCAATTTATTAAGCTTTCAACATTTATTTATTTTTGTAATTTATTTTAATGTATCCTATATACAGATCAAATGGGTTTCTTCAACTTCTAGGGACATCTGTAGGATATTTTCCCTTACAATCGTATATAGGCTAGCTGTTAATAACATATATCTTTTATGGGCTATCATATACGTTCAGCTCATATATCATATATTTAAATTGAACGCCCATAAGCTGTAAATAATTAACCTCACCTCGTCTGGAGTCCAGATCCGCGCAGAAGCTTGTTCCAGACACAGTTCACCTGCTTCTGATCGCAGCACATTCGCAGAGCCTTATAAACACCTTCAGAGGGATTCCCTGGAATCTGTCTGAGACTTTCCCATCATCAGACGGAATTCCCCATCGGGATACGGAGGAAAACAGCCCAAGTTCAAGACTAGTGTATCAGATTTATTCTTTTTTAATCTGAGTGAAACGTACCGTTAATTCTCAAGAAACGACCCCTGAATGTAATACTGTTTTGATTCAACAGTGAAAGATTGAATGAATGAACACGAAAGTGAAAGTCGCTGAGTGCTTCTGCTCAACACTAGATGGCGTCCAAATCAAATTCATCAGTGTTACCAACACCAGGAGCAGCAGGATGCATCTAATCTAATGTACTGGCATGACAGCCTGTGGCTTTATTTTGTTTTTATGCAGTTTATATGTTTATAAGTTGAATAAAAAAATTAAAATATGGAAAACTGAGTAACGTTCTACATACGGAACAATGACTACAAATAAGCAACATTTTACTATAAATATCGTTTCTTAATAATAATATTATAAACTCAACAGTCAGAACTAGTCTTTGATAACAAAAATGCATACACAATATTATTAACGGTCATTAAAAAAGACAATAAATTGTGTCATGCAGTCTTGAATTGCTCCATAAATTAATCACGCTAATTCTGTTAAATTCATCCTTTAAATCCTTTTTTTCTGATTTATTATCGTTTTGTTTTAGTCCTGTTCCCATTAATTTGCATAATATCAGCAATTAATTATGTTACCTTGCCAAAGTATTCATACCCCTTAATTTGTTTTGTTTTTTCACATTTTGTTATGTTACTTTTTTCTCCACATCGAACTACACTCCATACACCATAACCGTAGACTACAGCAAAAAACAACAACAACACAGGTTTGTAACGATGGAATAATTAAGAAAGTATTCTATTGCATAAGTATTCATACCCTTATCTGGGACAGTTGAAATTTAGCTCAGAAGCATACTCCTTGAGGAGTTACTACACTTGAGGTGAAGTGAACCTGTGGCAAATTCAATTGAATGGGTTTGATTTGGAAAGGCACACACGGCTTAATAATAATAATCAGCTGATAATGCATATCAGAGCAAAAACCATGCATTCAGGTTCTGACGCGCACCTCTCCAAAAATGTAAGAGCGCGTCAATTCTACGCGGACAGCAAGCGCTGTGATTGATCTGCTAGAATACATATGCTTTAATATATTTCAGTGTTAAACCTTATTATTTAAAATAAAACAAAGCAAAGAGCAAGTGACTTAATTTATTATACTACATAGAATTATACATCAGTAGTTGTCCGCGACAAACAGTGTTTATCTGCGGTGGAACAAGTCCTTGTGGAGAGACTGAAAGAACGCCTTCTTCTGATGTTCCGTTGTTTTCTTCGGCTCTTTCCTGGTACTGCGGGTTACACCAGCAACATGCCCGAGACACTGCATCCTAGCGGCCCGCGAGTGTCCTGCACGTCGACGCGGACGACGACGCAGAAGTATGGATCAAAACCTCTTTATCTTGCAGAGTACCATCCCACAAGTAAAGTGTACTGGTGTCGGTCTCATGCTGTGGGGATGTTTTTCAGAGGCAAGGACTCATCCGAGAAGGAGCTCTCAGTGCATCAAAATATCGAGCCAGTCCACAGCATTCAGAAACTCAGACTGGGCTGAAGATTCAACTTCCTACAGGACAATGACCTTGAGCACACATTCATTGAATGGCCCAGTCACAGCCTAGGATTGAACCCAATCAACTACTTCTAGAGAAACCTGAACGTGCATCCAACCTGAGCTTGAGAGGTGAAGAGATGAGAAGGGTGGCAGATAATTGGCTAATGTTAAAAACCTGTGTTTTGCTGTACACTTATGGAGTAGATTTAAAGCAGTTTAATATGAGGCAGCAACAAGAAAATGCGAAAAAATGAATGGCACTGTATATGCGAGTCATGACTGAACACCTGCAGGAATTCTTGTGAAATGTTGTTTCGGGTACCACTTAAAGGTCATTATAGGCTATAATTAAAAACAACAAAGGTATGGATGAAAGAGTGCAATATGTGGCGAATTTCGCGGGAAACTGGCACGTCATAATACAGATTATTAGCAGAGAGTACGTTTTTGCGCAGTCTCTCCTAAAACATGTATGTTGTTTGCAGCAAAAAAAAGCAATTAACTCTTATCCAATCACTCCCCGATAGATAAAATATATGTTTCCTATCACTGTAGCCTAATTATAACAGATCAGTTGAAGCTCTGTTCCAGAAAGATGTTGGATATTAGCATATTGGAATCAGTTTGTGAGTGATGTGGATTGGATAAAAGCTCTGGCCGTTCATTTATTTGTGGCACTGTCCTTTTTTTTATTTTATTTTTGGAAAAATGAAATGCACTTGGTTTTATAGCTGACCATGTTGACAATTATATTACTTTACAGTGGATTGTTTTTGGCATTACATAAAACTCTATTTTTAAATTAGTAAATATTATTTTTCTTTTAATGGCCAAGTTTAATTGAATTGAAATCCATGTTTACTATACTTTAAAAATGAAGTGAAGCATTATAATGAGTCCATATTTTCCTCAAAGAAGCAAAAAGCTCTTTATGTATTCCCGTGACATTGTCTACATCTCAAGCATTTGAAATTCTGTATTGGTTGTAACTGAATTGTATTGAATGTGTTGAGATTCTGCTCAATATATTACAGATTAGTATCTCCTGCTGAAAGATAAAAACTGATCAGAGAAGCAGAAACGCAACACTGCCTCGAGCATGATGCCTGCAGTGTTATATTTCAAACGCTGGAGGGCAAAAATAAAAGAGTTCCTAAAACTGTGAAGTTCTGCGGGCAGTTCTATCGCGCGCAGAGCAGCTTATTAACAATTAATAATAGCAAGGATATCAACACCTCGTCTTAACTGCTGCCGTGAAAGGATCATCATCATTGATCAACAACAGCTAGCTTACTACTATATTGTGTTTAGCTCACTTTAATATGGAAAGCTTCTACTTTTATTTAGCCAAGTCATTATACAAATTAAGTAATAATCATGTATATTTTTTTTTACCTCGTTTTTATGTGGGAAGCTTTATCAGAAAGTTTTATTTATCTTATGCAACATACTAAATATATATTTTTGGCAGTATATTTTAGGTGGGTTTGATGTGGAAATCTATGTGAACTCTTACTACTTTTAATAATTTATTGTTGTTAACTATACATTTCAGCTAATTCATGGAGACATTATTATTATTATAACTCAGCGTTTCCATGGCTCTTATTGTCATGTTTCCCTGGATATGCGCGCTTTTATGGAGGCGAAGAACGCGCTTTCACTCTGAGAGAGTTTCGGTCTGTGAATGATTAACTGCATTCCTGATCTGAACGTGACGCGCGTCAACCTACACGCGCTTCTCCGGATTTCTCTCTGTGTGTCGGCGCGATGAAGGTGCGCGTGCAGCATCACGGGGGCGGATTCCGTTGTCACTGACAACCAGCCAGAAATCAAAGCCCGAGGAGCGGGATTACATCACAGGCTCGCGCTGGGCTGGGTCTGTCCACTGCGCCAGGTGTGATCGCAGGCTGTTCTCGTGGGAACTCCCTTCAAGAGGCTCTTCCTGCGGTGCGCCTCCACGCATCCATCCCCCCCGGGATATAATGGAGGAATCCCACCCATGACACTCGCGTTTGGGACGAACTTCATCTGCCTCGAGTCCCCGAGAAACTCGTCCAAAGAGCTGGCACGCAGAGGGAGCAGAGCTCGTGCAGAAATGCCTGTGCCTTCTCCAGTTCTGACTCGTCGGGAGTTTCTTCTTCTTCTCCTCATATGTCTTGTTTTATTGCCCCGTTTGCAGAGCGCTGAATCGGTGAGTGTCCCGTATGAGGTTTGCTGAATGCATGTAAATTGGTGTACATCTTGTCATAGTCTCTCTCTTTCATTAAAAGCACAAGCAGCAACCACCTGGTATTGAAATATTAGCTTCCGGGCAGTCCAACGCTGTAACCCAGAAAGGTATTCTCCTTTTTGACAAACTCTTCTCCAATTGCTTTCAGAGAGTTTCTGTTTCTAATAACTCTTGGTTTATTGTGTGTGTGTGTGTGTTAGTTCTCACAACAGATGGCAAAGAGTGCAAGTTTCCTTTTCGCTTCGGTGGGGTGATTTATCAGCAGTGTATCTCTATGATCTCACACAAGGCCTGGTAAGTGCTAACACACACTCACAGTACACACACGTTCACTGTCCCTGTCCCTAAACGGGTTCTTTTTCAGTAATCGCAGAGAAATAACTCTTCTGACCATCAAACCCAGGCTCAGGTCTCAAAGCCCTAAACCGCAGCTGCAGAAAATCACAACCAGACTCACAAAGAATCTGCGTTTGTTTGTTGGGCTAATTGGATGTTTTTCCATACCGATAATAGCGCACTACTCTCAGATCCATGTTTACCTGTTCGGTTACACTTTATTTTGATAGTCCACTTTAGACAAGATTCTGACTATAAGTTACTTTGTAACTACATGTTAACTAATTGCCATTAATTCACAACTACATGTCTACTAACTCTCAGAGTAGACTGTTAGGGCAGGTTTAGGGTTAGTAGAACAAGTTGACATATACGTGCAACGTTTCTGATAGTCAGTATGTAGAATGTTGTTGAGTCATCAAAATAAAGTGCCAGATGATATTAAGCAGACAGTCTACTAATACTCTAATGACTGCTAGTTGACATGTCGTTGCAAAGTTACTTACTGTTAGTCGAATATCTAAAGTGGACTGTTGAAGTAAAGTGTTACCAATTCCAATCAGTTTATAACCAAGTTCATTTCTAGGTTGGTAGACATTCTAACGAACTGGTTTGGGATGAGTTAGGATCTGGGTTTTGGGTAGTGAAACGGTCTGCTGCTTTAAGATGCTTTAAGCAGTTCAAACCAGATCTTTAGACAAACCTGTTTTGACCAACCCAGATCTGTCCAGCTAAACCCACATCAATTTAGATCCATGGTGTAAGCCAATGACAAGGGTTACTATAGTTACATTTAGAATTTACATTGAATTTTGCTCACCTGATATTGCAACCGAAGTTGAACCAAATATCAACTTCTTGTGACGTGTGCCTGCTGGGAACCTACAACAAATCGATACAAACACACCAATATCTATGCAGCAAGGGATGCAGTGGTCTTGACTTTTTTGACCCTATTCTTTTATGATACTGAATGCTGTTTGGAAACAAAATCTTGTTTATTTTTAATCTTTATCTACCATACTAAAAGGCTTAATAGGGTGCATGCACGTTGTATACTATAGCACACTAACAGTTGAAGTGTTAAATACGAATGTGTTTAGATTAGGGCTGTCAAACTGTACTGTACTATTGAACTAAATGTACTGTGTATATTTATTATGTCTATACAATCACATGCATATGCAATATAGTTATATGTAATATATAGTTTATGAACATAAACATAATGTATGTGTGTTTTTATATATACATAATAAATATACACAGCACACACATATATTATATAAACAAAAACTTTTATTTTGAATGCGATTGATCATAATTTAATCATTTGATGGCCCTAGCATATGTAGTAAATAATACAAATGTAAGTAAACAGGTTTAAAGATTTATTGCATTTTGTTCATGGAATCTTAAATCTGCTCTTCTGATGGGATCAGTATAATTGTTTTCTACAAAACATACTAGATCAGGACTGAATCAGGTGTACTACATTACATGAAAACAAAAGAAATTGCATGCTTTACTGTTGCCTAAATATATATTTTTTTGAATAAAAGAAAAATGAATCCAAAGTACTACTAGTAAACCTGTAATGCTGAAAAAAGCACGTGATGTTTCGAAATCTTTAGAGATTTGACCAAATTGGCTGAAATCCATTCAAATTTCTCTCAATGCGCTGGGCTCTGAGGATCACCCGTTTTAAACCGGTTTCTTAACCAACCCATAGCCAAGTCCTTACTAATCCAAACCCACATCCCTGAAACATCAAGCCAAAGTCAGAACCCAGCCCTGAATCTGATGTAAGTCTAATCAGAGAGCTTGAGTAACCTTCACCCAGCCCAGACTCTTTGGGTTCCTCTGCCGTACGTCAGCAAGTGGAGCGGATGACTACACGAAGCGATCTGATAAACACTTATAAACACTGAGAGCGAGTGAGTGTTATCAGGCGGAGAGATCAGTGCCGTGACGAGAGATAAAAGAGGTGGTGTGTTATTATAGTACTGTCACAACAAGTGTGTGCACATCTCCACATGGAGCAAGTCTTGAGGGTTCACTCCAGAAATCTGGAGCAGGCTTTGCAGTGGCGGTTCTACATGGCATTACTGCCTGGGCGAGACCCCCTCTTGGCGCCCCCAAGATTTATTGTCTATCAAAAAAAGAGTCGGCTCACATTCGCCTAAACGAGTCGTCAGCAATTTGAATCTGTCACGGAGCCACGTCACTAAGTAACATATTTGCATAATGCCATGATGATTTTGTCCTCCATAGTATGGAATCCTGCCTCCACTTGCTAGTATTCACGTCACTACTAGAGCAAGCTCCTGATTGGTTAACGCGGCGCGAATTTTCGGCAAAGTTCAGATTTTTCAATTTGAGTGTTTCACGCGCCGCAGGATGTCTATTCGCGTCTTTGCATTGACTTAACATG
>JAUMHQ010000059.1:28099314-28115246 GCA_032361165.1 Enteromius paludinosus
AGGTAGCACACAAATTCTGAATGCCTTTGACAGATCTCAAATGAGCCATCTTAATATAGATTAAAAAATTAATCTATGCCCACCCCTAATATTTATATATAATATAAATGTATAATTTTTTCGGAAATGAATCATAGTTCCATCTAGTTCTTTTTTGGTTAGTAATAAGAAAACAATAAGCTGCAGTAATGATAATAACAGATCCGTTCACATGTAGGCTTCATTTTTGTAGCTTAGCCTCACATGTCCGTCTCCATTCATGCGTGGCTCTCTTTTATGTTTTGAAATCTCTCATCTTTAACACTATCACATGTCCTGCGGTCCGTGAAGGTTTCGTGTCTTTATGCTGTCTGTCACCTGATATCACTGGAGCTCTGATGGGTGGGAGAGTCGAGAGGGTTTGTTCTGATGCTGGGGTTTGTTTCATAGAGAAGTGCTACGAGCCGCTGCATCTGAAGTACTATGACACCGGAGACTCGTGGGGACGGATCTACCTGCGCTCCGTAGAGCTGTGCACGTGCCTCAGCGGAGGGGCGAGCTGCGAGCGTGCACGTTACTTGGGTAAATAAACAACTGACACCTGATAATCTGCAGATACTGCTGTAGTCCTGCTTAACGTTCTTCTGTGTGTGTGTGTGTGTGTGTGTGTGTGTGCATGTGCACCTGGTATTTATCACCTTATGAGTCTCCACAAAGATAGGAATACCAGTAAATCTTGACCTTGTGGGAACATTTCTTTGGTCCCCATGAGGAAATAAGCTTATAAATCACAGTTTTTTGAAAAGTGCCTGTAAGGGGTAGGTTTAGGTGTAGGGTCAGTGTAGGACTATAGCACATACAGTCTGTACAGTAGAAACACCATTACACCTATGGAGAGACCCATAAAACATGTAAACCCAACATGTGTGTGTGTGTGTGTGTGTGTTTAGGATGTTTGAGGAATCGCTGTGAAAATGACGGAGTCTGTAGGATGATTGAACACACTGGTGAAGAGGTGTGTGGATGTACATCTGGATATACCGGACAATACTGTGACATCAGTGAGTACACACACACATATGCACATGCACATACACACATGCTATACACAAAAACTCAAATGTCTTGTACTCGTTAAAAATTGTGTATATATATAATATAATATAATATAAAAGACAAATAAAGAGAAAGAAACAAGAAAATCTAATATAAATAAAGTGCATAAGTATAAAGAATATATAAATAACAGTATATAAGAAGATAAGGAACGTTTTGAAAATGTGTGTTAGCAGCTGAAAAAAGCTCTCGCGCTCTCATGTGTTATCAGAGCCAGGAGAGCAGTGTTACGGCGACTCCGGCGCTCAGTACCGCGGTGTGGTGAACGTCACGGCCTCGGGCTCGTCTTGTCTGCCGTGGAACTCAGATCTGCTCTTCACTGAGCTGAGTCTGGAGACGGTGAAGAGCGCCGCCCGCCGGGGCCTCGGGGAGCACGCCTTCTGCAGGTCAGCTCTCACACACTCACTAACACCCCACACACACATCTACAGCAGACCATCACACACAACAACACGCATTACCCTTAGTACTTTGAATTAGTTTTTATTTTTAGAGGTCACACACAGTTTTTTTTACTATGTGTCCTTGTACTTGTAATTACATGCAAGTAACACTAAGCCAAACCCTAATGTGAACCCTAACAATGCAGTACTTGTAGTTAATTAATATTACCCAGTATTTAAAGGAATAGTTCTCCCAAAAATGGAAATGACCCCCTAATTTACTCACCCCGAAGCCATCCTGTAGTGTACATGACCTTCTTCTTTCAGACGAACACAGTCAGAGTTTTTTGAGTATTTCTCCTGCTGGTGGATAGGGGACATTATTTTGAAGCGCTATAAATCGTATCCAGGGGGTTAACACATGTGTTCTGAAGCAGATGGATGGGTTTCTGAAAGGAAAATATTTATGGATTATTTATGCATTTGTAACTGCAGGTCAGAGCAGTCTCTCCGAGCTGAATTAACATGTAAATACATCTGCGCTGGAAGAATTTGACTTAAAAGATGCGCACTTTTAGAAAAAAAGGCTACAAATACCAATAAATGGTAAAACTCAATGTAAACATATTGGAAAAGATTTCTTTCTATCACTGCTGTGAACTGACTGCCACACAGAATAAGAAGAATATCAAAAACCTGAGGAGTCATTCATCCACGGCAGTCCCTCACATATCAGCCCTATATCACACTTAGCAAAATATCATCTGATTATCTTTATCAATAAAATCTCTGAAAATATGATTTTTTTTTTTTTTATATCGCACACCCCGATAGTACTGACACAAAATGATTTGCAGTAGTCGCTGTGTCATGTGTCCGGTGTGAACAGCCTCAAGCTGTAGGTTTATCTCAGGGGTTTTTTAAGCCGACTCGGATGTTATCACGCGATTTGAATGGGCCGTTATCAGTCGTTATCAGCCCATTCATATGGGTCAGTAGGGGCCTGCTGCACCTACTGGTAAAACTTGAAATTATTTATTCTAGCGATTAGATTGTGTTTATTTAACGTCTACACCTACACCAACCCTAACACCTACCCTTTACCATGATAGAAAAACAGTATTATTGTCGTACAGTGTTAGGAAAAAAAATGTTCGATTGATGTGCGCATGCCCAGTTGTCCTATGGATGATAACAGCCTTCTAAGCCTAGTGCAGCAGGCCCCTGCTGACCCATATTCATTCCTACTGGCCCATTCAATCGAGTGATAACATCCGAAGCGGGTGTTTTTTTGAAGGTCTGCTTTAAAATTTAGTAACCAAATTAGCTGGTGAGTGAAAAACATTCATTTCCATCCCTGATTGTTATACTTTATTCTCAAAATTATGAATGTTAACAACATCAGCATTGCTTGACTATGAGTATAGTGTGTATACGTGTGTAGATGTCAAATTAAATTCAGCTTTCACATTAAGATCAAAAAGCAAACTATGCTCCCTTCCAACTGATTGCCTGTAAAGTACAAACACTGTGTAATCCCAGGCTAGCTGTATTCAGAAGCATGTTTAAAACTGAAACGCGATTTAATTGAATTCGCTTGTGTTTCATAATAATCCTTTCTGGATTGCAATCAGCCATCAAATAATGTTTTGACATTTAATTCTTCCAGCTGCTGTGTGTGATCCTCCTCCTGCAGGATGCTCACACGTGATGTGATGGCTAAGCTAGCGAAGCCAGATACTGATTTTGTATCATTTTTACACAACTTTCACGTTCGGTGTAGACAAGGTGTTAGTTCATTTACAACTCAGTACTGCCTATATGAGAAAAAGTTAGGCGCTCCAGTGCAGAAAGTTAGTCTAGAGCCCTGGCTAAACTAGACAAGGCTGGACCTGACAATCCTTACTAGCTGAGACCAGAAAAAATGGCGACATCAAGTGGTGAATACAAGGCATAACAGCACCTGACATAAACAGATGAATATGTTCATCCAAAAAAGTGTCTGTTGTGCTAGAGAAGGCATGCTTTCTCACAAAATATCTGCACGTTTGCTTTTGATAAGCATGTGTCACTCGAACCCTGTCTGAATCTGAACCGGAAAATCAGGATTTGTTCACTTCTCATTCTTATTTTGAGGACATTACAAAACTGATTTACACTCTTACTGCTGATTACGTTCATTTATTGTTTGTACTTATTTAAAATGCCATGTTTACATTAGGTTTGTTTTAATAAATGTAGTAATGCATGTAAAATGTTGATTATCAGTTAAACACATGATGTATTGAAAATTGTGTTTTCACAACTTACACAGTCTATACAGTGTATACATATGACCTAATTTGATGATGCTGATTATGTTGTTAAATAGTTTTTCGTTTTTTTTTTTGTTTTTTTTTACATTAATGCACTTTTTTTTGTTATTATCTATATGCATCAACCTGAATTCATTTATCAAAATAAAGCAGCCGAAAATCAAAGGTTTTGCTTTTAAATTGAAGAATGAGAATTGGATGAATCCTCATAATCCCGCTCAGATTCAGACAGGATTGGTGTGTTTGTGGTGCTTTTCTGCTGTTTAAGGGAGAATGAAGGGCTTCTTCACATTACAAATGCTTGCCAAAAGCAAAAAACGCCTCTCAATGCAGATGTTTCGTGTAAAAGTGTAATTTTTTACGTGAAAAAGGCACTATTTTTTGGAGTGTGTGTGATGTCTGTCGAGTGTGTGAGTGTGATCTGGGGTGTTTTCTTTGCTTTGGCAGGAATCCTGATCAAGATAAGCTGCCGTGGTGTTACACGATGATGGAGCGAGTGGTTTCGTGGGAGTACTGTGACATCCAGCCCTGCTCCAAACCAGCGCGTCAGTAAAAACACATCCTGAGCTTCTCCAGAACCGTTCACAACAGCAGTGAACAACAACCAAAGAATGAACCATAACCTTTCCTAAAAACTTCTCCAGAAATCTCACTGCCTCTCTCATGTGTGGGAAGATCTTACCCAGTGTCACCTGAAGCGCTTGATTTTATTGTTTGTTATCATGAGCCTGGAACGCTTTAATAAACGGCGCTCAGAGACAGCACATGCGTGGTCGTGTTCAAGCAGGCGTTCTCATCTTCACTCTTTACACATCTAGTGTACATAAGCATTCAGAACTAATATAAACTAATATATTGCATTCAACAAAGACGCAAAAGCAACAGTAAAGACATTTCTAATGCTGTTCATTTCAACTTTCTATGCATCAAAGAATCCTGGAAAATAAAATGCATTTTTTAGTTATTGCACACCGCTAAAACAACTGTACTGTCATTTTTGTGTGTTTATTTGAAGTGATAGATTATTCAGTACAGTACAGTCGGGTTGTTTTCATCACACTCAGTCTCTGTTGTTTCTGTCAGCGGGCCGGAGGGGCCCCGCGGGTGTCGTGGCCCCGAGGCCGTCTCGCAGTCCTGCCAGGACCCCGGCGTGTGGGAAGAAGCATGAGAAGCGCATCAGTCGAGGGCGTATCATGGGCGGGACGTCTGCATTGCCCGGGGCTCACCCCTGGATGGCAGCGCTGTACATCAGAGACGAGTTCTGTGCAGGAACGCTGGTCTCTTCCTGCTGGATCGTGTCGGCCGCTCACTGCTTCCTGCGCAAGTACGTGTCTGTGTTACAGCTTCATTCTAACTCCATGCACCTGTGTAACTGTGACTCTCTTTCAGTCCGTTAAAGTCACAGATTCGTGTCGTGCTCGGCCAGCACTCCTATAATGACACCGGTCCCAACACCAGGACCTTCGCTGTTCAGGATTATATTTTATATCCGCATTACACCCAGTTTGAGCCGACCTTAAATGATATCGGTGAGTTTGGACTCCACATCCAGAAACTTTAACATCATTATACCCTTAAAAACCTACATATCTGTGTGTGTGTGTGTGTGTGTGTTTCATTCAGGGCTATTCATTATAAACGCATTTGTGATTTATGCTCATTTTTTGTTTTTCATTTTGCCTTTTTATTAGTAATGTTTTTCGTTTATGTATTTTATTAATTATTTTTAGTTCATTTAATTTGAGTTAATTTACTACTTCAACTTAAAAGAAAAAATGTAAATGCTTATATTTTATTTTCAATTAACCTTAACCACACATACATACAGTATATATATATATTAGTGCTGGTATTTACACAAATATACATTTATATTCTTATGATTTCTAGTATATATAAAATGTGTTTAACATATAAACATAAAATCTTTATATATATATAAATACACATGGCTGTGTTGATTTGTACATACATAAGAAATATATACAGTATAAACACATATTTTATTTAAACAAAAACTGTGTATTTTTGATGCGATTAATTGTTTGACAGCATTAATATATATATATATTACTATTTCATTTTACAAATTACTGTCAATTTTATAGTTGTATTTATGTTTATTGATACTGTGTAACACAACAATAATTAATCTTTTAAACATACTTTTATTAGCTGAGTTGCAAATATACAACTTTGAAAAAAAAAGAATTAATTATTCACACACAAATGTGTTCCAAGGAACATTAATTGTTCTTTATTCTTATAACTGTAAATTGTTTTGGGAGTTTCAGACCCTTTATTCATTAAAAGTGGCATGTGTGTTCAGACGTGGGCGTCTGCAGCATGGGCAATCCAACAAAGATAACATAACATGAAACTGTGCTTTTCAAACTTCTCAGGAAATGTATGGAAAAGACACACACACACACACACATATGTGGAGAAGTGGGCCGGTGTGTATCAGACACGCTTCAACATGCTGAGCACCAGAGCTTCAACCGCTTTGTTTCTCAATCTCTGTGTCCAAAAGAACATCACTTAAACTCAGTCTGTGTATTTTGCAATAGATAAAGACAGTGAGGTTCTCACCTGTGCTGAGCGTAGCTATGGGGCAGTAAGCGTGTGTGTTTGAGTGTGATTTAATGTCTAGTGTGTAATAGCTCTGTTTTTGCAGCTTTAGTGAAGCTGAAGAAGGTTGGTGGACGCTGCGCTCTGAAAACGCCCTTCATTAGGCCCATCTGTCTGCCGGGGAAACACATGACGTTTCCTGATCACTCCTGCTGTAAGATCTCAGGCTGGGGTCACATGCACGAGAGTGAGTTCACCTTCACTAACTACTGAGATTCTGTTATCTGTTATAGTGTTTACCAGGGCTTGAAGTGTACGGCCACTTCTGACATACTGTACTGCCAGGACTTACTGAGTGATTAGAAATGACACGATATGAACCACGCCACCCAGGAAGGATCCACTCTGATCTCGTCTCTTATCTTCACTGAGTTAGCTTATCAGGGAGTGGGTAAAATACTGATTTGAATCAGTAAATTTGAACAAAAACAATACCTTATGGAAATGAAAAGAAGCCGGTTTTGGCGACCAGATCAACCGGTAAACTCCTGGGAAAAAAGGATCCAGTGTTCGAATGAATTTAAGCAGGATGTTTATACAATGTTAAAGTAGTCAGAGATGGCAGATAGATCGTATAGTAATCATGCACAGATGTCAAAAGAAATGCACACCATGGTTTACTCACCCCCAAGCCATCCTTTCAGTTATAGCCTGTTTTTAAATATGTCTTTATAGTTTTTATTTTCCATTTCAGTTTTAGTGTCCATTAATCAATACAAGTTAAACTAGATAAAGATCGCTAACAAACGGCTCGACGAAGCCTCGTTTGAAACTTTTAATATCTTTGAAAAAGTTGAAGTTTAAAGATTTGTTCTCAAATGTGATGCATGTTTTTGCATGTTGCTAGCACATAGATGAATATACAGCTTATGGATGTTGGCTCTGTCAGACCTTTAAGACTAAACAAAGATCAGAAATGAATCCAGGATGCTGCTGTTGTGTAATAATGCACAGCTCAGTGAGTCTGTGTCTGTAAATGTGACTCGTGTGTGTGTGTGAGTTTAGAGGCAAACTCGTACTCTCCCCTGATGGAGGGAGTGGTGAAGATCATCCCGTTCGAGCAGTGCTCGTCTCCAGACGTCTATGGGTCAGAGGTCAGGTCAGGGATGCTGTGTGCAGGAAGCGAATCCTGTGTGGATGCCTGTCAGGTCAGACGCCAAAACAACACCAAGCACCATTTGTCATGTGATTTTTTGTGAAGTTTGTTATATTGCATATTGCATATTTATATAAAACTAATAATATAAAAAATAATATCTGAATTATGAAATAAAAAGTTGGATTCCGTGGTGGAAACAGGCTTCCGTACACATCAGTATTGCTTTAAAATAATAGAACTGTTGGCTGAGCGATGGTTTTACGTGTGTTGATGTGTTCAGGGCGACTCGGGCGGTCCGTTAGCGTGCGAGTGTGACGGTGTGAGTTTCCTGTACGGGATCATCAGCTGGGGAGACGGATGCGGACGCTCAGGAAAACCGGGCGTTTACACCCTCGTGCCCAAATACTCAGACTGGATCAACAGCGTCATCAAGAAATCCAGAAAAGCATCCCAGAAAACATCAGTGAACAGAAAAACAATAAGCGTTTGTGTCGGTAGTCAGTGCCAAAGATAAAACCACTGTGACTTTACTATTAATGTGTTCATGAAGGCTTTCCATTCCAGTGTTACTCATGTGTTTGACTGCTATTGTATTTATATTAACAAGCTATATGCTGACGTGTACACTGGAATGGAGAGTGTTATGTAAAGTTGTTATTATTATTATCATTATTTAGTTTTTTGCATATCGATACATTTTGATTGCTGTGAAATAAATGCGTCTTTAATCTGCATAAAAAAATTAAAAAGAGTTTTTTTTTTGTGACTAGTTTTGGGAAGATCATGATTTAAACATGATTTAAACTCTTGAAAGTGAATAGACAGATGCAGTTTCAATGCTATTTAATCATAGTTTAGTAGCATAATTTGAACAGAAAATTAACCCACTATATATTAGTTATTAATTAAATTATTTCATTCAATACATTGGAATCGCCAAGTAATGCATAATGTACATGCATTCATTTCTATCATATTTCAACACAAATTAAAATGCATATGACATTTTATGTAACATATTAAGTCTATTTTTGGCACGTACCTTTAATATAAACATAAATATTTTGATATTGTTTTAATATATATCTATTGTTTTATATCGTTTCATCTGACAGTTTTTATTATTTAAATGATAATACATTTGAGTTTGTTTGTAATTCAGTCATTTAATTTTGATAAAGGATTACTTCTATTATTAGATTTCCATTTCTGTAAGACAAGTTTTTTGTTGTTGTTGTATAGTATTTATAGGTAATTTTCAAACATTCATTTTTCAATGAAAAAAAAAAGAGAAAGAGCTGTTTCTAAATGTTTTATTTAAATAATGAAACCAAATGTTATTCTTACAATAATAAAGGAGATTTACTTAAAAAGCTTTCCTTTAAGATTGTTTTGGCCCCATTTTTGTTTGTTTGTTGGTTTGTGCACCCTAGCATTGCTTAGAAATGTTTGCAAAATTATAATATGTAGAAAATATTATACCTGATCTGATCATTATAAATGACCTTTTACATTCGCATAAGTCAAATTATGTTCAGATAGACCTATTATACACATTTGTTGCATAACAAACATTATTTATCTACAGTTTATGGTTATGTGATATTTATCGTACCTAAATTGAGGTTCCCAGTGGGCACAAAAGCTTTCTTTTCTTCTTTGAGAAAGTAAAAATGTAGAAAATGTCCTGTAAGGGGTGGATTTATGTATAGGGTTGGTGTAGGGCGATAGAAAACACGGTTGCACAAAATTAAAAACATTATCTCTGTGGATCGCCATACATGGATAGCTGACCAGACTGTGTGCGCGCGCGTACGGAGATTTACATTCTCTCTCCTCATAAGGGACCACCAATGCATGTAAGGGTTAATTAAGTTTGACACACTGACCTCTGACTGACTTCTGACATATGCGGCGTACGGGTGCGCGTGCTCGAGGCCGCGGGGGCGCGCGCTCGCGCAGCTGTCATGAGGGGAAGATGAGCGACACCGTGATCGCGGAGGGAGCTGCTAAACTCAGAGACGGCAAAAAAGTAGGAAAACGGCCGCATGTGTGTTTTGAGAGTTTTTGGGGTGAATGTGTGTAAAGCTGAGCTTGGTTTCTGTGTTTGCAGTGGAGGAGTCGCTGGCTGGTTCTGCGCAAACCCTCACCGGTCGCAGGTCAGTTCATCACAACACGTCTGCGCTTATACAATACACACTACCTAAGTTACCAGTCAGAGCTTTTCTAGAATTAACATCATTACCTATACAGTAAAATATTTCTGTTCTATAAAAAATTAAGTCAAATATACATTTAGATGTCATTAGGCTACATGCAAAATAATGGGATGATAGTGTTAAAAAAAAAGAAAAAAGGTCCGTTTGACGGTAGCCATTTACTTCCATCAGAGGGAAAAGTTCAGTGGAAGTCAATGGCTGCCGTTAACTGTTTGGTAACATTCTTCAAAGTATTTCATAAAAGATGACATGTTTTTAATTTGTTGGGTGATTTCTTCCATTAATTTACTCTATAATAACAAGTATAGGCCTAATTGTACATTAGCAAAATAAGTAAAAGAACTGCGAATCAGAGTGCATACTGTGAGCGTTACATGTGTGTTCTTCCTGGAACAGACAATCGTTATGATGCTGCATCATAAACATTTCTTGTTCACTGTGAGGACGTTGGAATGGATGTAGTTGGAATTTAATTTCAATAAAAAATAGATTTAGGACATATAACCGTGATCGTAGCAGCCTGTCAAATATTGTAACAAACTGAACTTCCTGGCAAGGTTCGCTCAGAGGTATGAACAATGTTTTTTCTAATGTTAATAGACTGTTTGTTCTGTGTTGTCTGGTATTTAAACATTAACACAAAAATGATTGCTCATGCATCATTCAAACAACATTTTATTTTAATGTTACAGTTTAACCTGAACATTCCGAGAGTATTCAGTTGTAACATTCCTATAACTTTGCATAACACAACATTTAAATAAATCTGTAGAATAGAATAGAGTTTCTCTTTAACATGTTCTGTCCAGAAAGATAAAACACTATGAAAGTTCATTTCCATGGGACACGCTGGATGATGGTGCTTCAGTGTTTGTCACGTTTTACGCTTCATGGACTTATATTGTGTCATGCGTTCTGCCGTTCGTTCTGGTCACTAATTCGACTGCTCGGGCATTGCAGGAGTTTCATGTAACAGCACAGGAATCTTTCACTATTCAGTAGAACAGCACTCCTGCTCGTATCGTACTGCTTTACTCATACACCTAACCGTCTGCTGCTGTGTTGTTGCAGATCACAGGCCATCAGAAAGACGTTTTTACAGCTGTTCATGTGTGTGAGCGAGGGGGGAAGTACCAATGGTTGCTTTGTTTGTTGGTTTCTTTGTTTTTTGTAGTAGCAGTAATCTTGTTTGACCTACATTCTTTTCATATGAAGAAGAGTTTGTGGTTGTCTTTGACATATTTTCTGTTTAATGATGCTGTATGAGTGAAAGATCTGGCCTGCAGCAGGTCAGTTCAGCACCAGACTCTTCTACTACGAAGTCATGCCGTTATATAGCTGCAGTACATGGTTTCGCAAAAAAAAAAATTATAGTTTATTATAGATTTTTCTCATTTCTATATATATTTTGATTAATATTACTTCTAGAAATATTGCAGTCATTAATTGTGATCAAACTCAAATGATATCGTAGACCCTTCAGACCTTCGTGACTGTTTTTTGTTGTGTGTGTTTGCGTCAGATTGTCTGGTACTGTCCGTGTATAAGGAGCGCGGTGTGAAGGAGAGGAGCGTGACGCTGGAGCACATCTGCGGTCTGGAGGTGTGTGTCGGAGGCGACGGCGTTCCCTTCATCCTCTCGGTCCTGTGTCTCAGTCAGACCGCCGTGCTCGGCTTCGACAGCAGGGAGGCACTGCAGAGCTGGGACCTGCGTCTGCGCTACTGCCTCGGGGAAGGTCAGAGGTCAACACACATCAAACGACATACATAAATATATACAGTAGTCAGCATTTGAAGTGGATTAAACGCATTTTGGTTTTAGGACAAGTTTGTTGAAGTGATTTGATTTTGATCCACTTCAAATGTTTACCACTGTATATCATAATTTAATAATGGACTGGTATAATTATACCGTGTATATATCATAGAATGAGTAAAAGATCTGCCCTGCCATTATGATTTTGTGGTACTATGGGCCGAGAGGCCATGTATTTCTGGAATAAATCTGAAACTTAAAAGAAAATAAATAAATAAATAATTGTTCATGCCTTAATTGTCTAATAGATAATTATTTGGCTTAATAATTATTCATACTTAGAAACTATTAAAATTAAAAAATTAAATTTAAATGTATTAATTATTAATGTATTTACTTTAAAAAAATGTATTTAAAAAAAATGTCACATGGTTTATGGCTCTTTAAATCGACGTTGGTGAAATGGTGATTAGAATTGTTAAACGATTACAACAATTACAATGTTGGGACATCGTTTACAATCATGTGATTGTTGTGTTTAGAGCTCTTTGTAGTTGTGGGCAGGAATGCGTTGTAGTCAGCTGTGTGTGTGTGTGTGTGTGTGTGTGTGTGTGTGTGTGTCTTTGTTTTGATTATGCAAACCCTCATAAATCTGTTTCAGGGTTAGTGCTAACAGGTTTAACCCTGCCAGCATTTCCTCGTCACGTCACACAAAGAGAAGCTGTTACTGTGTGGACGTGATTTATTGCAGTATGGAGCCAATGGCATCAGGATCACTTACTAGAGCTCTCTAGTTAGTGTGTTTACTAAGGCAACAAGGACTATTGTTCGTTTGTTTGATTAGGGATTTTAACAAACCCTGAACACTTTTCTATAAGACTGTTGATTTTCACTTGACAGAGATGAATATAAGAAGCCATGTGTACCCTGTGAGTGTGTCCACAGCTGAATGAATAGTACAGTATCATCATAGTGTTTGTTTTCTCTGTCAGTCCACAGTTTCAGCGTATCTGTGCTGCCCGGAACTAAACTGGAAAGCGGCCCGGCGACTCTGCATTTGTGCAACAATGTCCTGGTCATTGCTAAAGACCTGCCGGCGGTCATCATGGGTCACTGGAACCTGCTGGACCTGCGGCGATACGGGCCGGTCAACAGCGGCTTCGTGTTTGAGGGAGGAACACGCTGTGGTTACTGTGAGTACGGCAATGAAACGAGGAACGCTTTTTGATGACACGAAATACCAACGAGTCAAGTTTTTGCTAGTTATCGTGATCCAGTCATCTACTTCTGTCAGAGGCCTAGAACCAGTAACAAAATAACACTGTATATCCACGTCTGAAACCCTCCACCTCCCCCAGCTCCACCTGTCTAGGCCAAACACATTAACATTGCAATAAACATGATCAAACTTTTCCAAGGGTTTATGACTGAATTATGGTTATATACTGTTATTGTGTAGTTATGTACAGTATAGCATTGCTCAGCAGTTGTTATTAGCGTTGGTAAATAGACATAGAGCCAGATTTCTCAATTGCTCGTTTTGATCAGTATGCAGTCATAAAAGATGATTTCTGATGCATGACAGCATTCAAAACAGCTGATTTGTTTACTTGATTGAATGTGGTTTTGTGTGTGTGTGTATATTACGGATACCAAATGTCCCAGAGGTATAGTAATACCTAAAAATGTGGACCTTATGGGTACATTTTGGTCCCCGTGAAGAAACAGGCTTATAAATAATGCACAATGAAGTTTTCTGAGAATCTAAAAATGCCTGTAGTTTTGTGTGAGGGTTCAGCTGTAGACTTTATACAGTTTAGAAGAAGAAGAAGAAGAAAACACCTATGAAAAGAACCCATCGTTATAGGAATACTGATGCATGTGTGTGGTCGCAGCTGACAGTGTTTTTGTGGTGGTGAAGTCTCAGCTGGTTTCGGGTGGTCTTGTTTGTAGAGTGATGGATGTCTCTGCTCGGTGACCTCCACCTCATCGAACTTCATCGGATTCCTAGAAGGAGCAACTCAGACATCAGAGACATCCTTCTAGAAACTGACACGCGACACAATACCAGCCGCAGGCACAGCGTGACCTTCAGAATGACATTTGAGTAAAAGCATTATTGTTGACTGAAAGTAAAACCATAGAAAAATAAAACACTAAATTAATCCCTGCAAAATTTCTCATTCTTGTTTAGTTTCAGTTGATAAAATAACTAAAATTAAAATAACTAAAATTAAAATAACTAAAACGTAAAAACTTTACATTAAAAAAAAAAAAGAAATAATAAAAAATAATCCAATCAATCGATTAATTAACTGGTACATAATAAAATAAAGTCTAATTTAAAATATAAACATAAAAATTAAAAATTAAATAAAAATAAAATTTTAAATGACTTTGAGTCAGTTCCTCGTCACACAAAGCTCAGAATTGCTCGGTAACTACTTTAACAATGCTTTCATGTCATTTTGAAGCTTGAAAACCTCGATTCGAATTCTTATGAATGTAAAAGAGCAACCAGTGCAGTTTTCAGTTCAGTATGTGTCTTTATTTGTGTTCCACGGGAGGCTGTTTAACACACGGTTTGCAGTGAAAGAGTATTTGATTGTGTGTGTCTGTGTTCAGGGGCCGGCGTGTTCTTCTTGTCCTGCGCCGAGGGTGAGCAGATCAGTTTCCTGTTCGACTGTATTGTTCGTGGCATTTCCCCGTCCAGAGGCCCGTTTGGACTGAAGCCACTGCTGCCAGGTCAGTGCCGCCGGCCGGGACACGTCCAGCACGAGTCTCATCTCATCTGTTTAAAACCTCATCTGAGGCCAAAATCTGGCTCTGACTCACACTACATCCACCAAACTCTAAATCAGTCTGTTTCACACACTTATCTGACGTGGTCCCACACATTCACTCCACACACAGCTTTATAATCTTCTGATATCAGGGTTTTTGTACTCGCAGACAAAACTTAAAGGCAGCATTCAACATTAGTCTTTTTTAGACATTAAAGAAGTGCTCTAATTAGTATTGAATGTGTATTTCTAGTGTACATGAAATATATATATATATATATATATATTATTTATTTATTTTTTGTAAATAACTTACTTTTAATGTAAAGCCATTTAAGTGACTTAAAGAGAGACACTTTCATGGAGGCACTTTGTAATAATGTGTAATTAAAAGTTTTAGTATAAAATGTATGCTTTAGTTATGTTTTATTTCACTATATCTGCTCGTCAGTACATTTGGTAATACACAGTACACTGATTTCAGTGATAATAGAAGTAATTACATATAAAAATGAGCTTAAATTTTAATTGCTTCTCATGTCAATTCAAACTATAATGCATTTTCTTTTAATTGCAATTGACTTGCAACAGCTGTCTGAAGACGTTAATTCATTAGTCTTTTAAAGTATATCATATACATTTCCTTAACAAGACTGCTTTAAGTGTACTTTAAGTCTAATTCAAGTGCCACTAAGTCATTTTAGATGTATAAATAATTAAATTTAAATGTAATAATTAGTGTATTTCTCTCTCTCTCTGTGAAATTGTACTTGTTTGCCTTTTGTAGACCCTGTTTTGAAGCCTCTGATATAATTCATGCAAGATCAGCCCTAAGGCTTTTTACTGGGACATTTAAGACACTAATAAGAGTTTACATATCGGCTCATCCAATCAAAATGCTTCACACCTCCTCCTGACCAATCAGAGCTCGAGCTTCTCTCCTATTCTGAGACGAAGGGAGATCAAGGGGTCAAAGTCACAGTTTATATACACGAGCATTCCTGATGACTGTAACCTCATCCTCTCGCTGTCTGTGCTGTGAAACTCACGTCTGATAGCAGGTGTGACACGGAGCTGAAGGAAAATACAATGTTCTTTCAATCTGCTTCATTTCCTGCTTGATTCGGTCAAAAAGTGTGAATGCAGAGTGGTGCTTATGAACTCCCTCGGGTTGTGTGTGTATCGGTGATGATGAGTGTCAGCGCTCCTCTGGCCGTTTGCCACCTCATCCACATGTCTGCCCTATTAATAGCACTTTAAGTGCTAGACAAACACTGGGGTTCTGCTGTAACCCCAGAACATGTGCTCAACGTGTCCCTCGCTTACTCCTACAACTCAGCCTGGGCAGAGACTGAAGGGGCCACGTCAGTAAATGATTTAAAAACACAGTGATGCTCTAGTTTTCAGGTTCACCGCTTTTTCTTAAGCTGACACGGTTGGATTTATGTGTGTATCAGGTGTGATAAATACCCAATCTTTAAATAATTAATTAATTGTAGTCATGTATGTGTGTGTGTGTGTGTGCACCTGGTATTTATCACCTTATGGGGACCAATTGTCCCCACAAAGATAGGGATACCAGTAAATGTTGACCTTGTGGGGACATTTCTTAGGTCCCCATGAGGAAACAAGCTTATAAATCACACAGAATG
>JAUMHQ010000059.1:28134536-28162364 GCA_032361165.1 Enteromius paludinosus
CACCTACATCTTGGATTGCATGGGGGTAGGTAAATAAACATCAAATTTTCATTTTTGGGTGAACTATCCCTTTAAGTGGGCAGGAATCATACAGGGTTAGAAAGGTTCATCTGGAGGTAGGAATGTGGATGTCAAAGACATAATATTAGAGATGTAAAAAAGGCAGTAGAACAGATGTATCTCACTGCGCCATTAGCTTAGGCTGATGTGTCAAGGATGGCCACCGCTGTCTTTCTTCAACGCTAATTGCTTTGACACCAGACAGGTCTCTATGGTGATATGAAGTGAGGTGAAGCATTTGTGAAAAACATCCTAACAAAAGGGAAGGGAAAACACACTGATGCTGCGGGAAGACGCTCTTACTGTGTTTTAATGTTGGTGTAAAATGACAGCATTGGTGCCACGAACCAGGTGACTGAAGTCCCAGAGACATAAATGACACCTCACTTTGTGGTCTTTGACTCCAGCTTGGTGAATTTTGAACTTTTGAAAATGAATGTGCTTGTGTTGTAGTTCAGTTAAATATTTCTATAGTACTTTTATTAAGATATTAATAAGATATTATACACAGCAACATCATTATTTTGTACCAAAAAGTAAAAAAAAACTTTTTTTCTTGATTTTGATACCTTAATGCTTATAACAACAAGTTTCCAGTTGGATACAAGAGAATGTAGGCTATATTTCCAGAACTTTATTTTCAATTAAATAAAACTGATCGTGTTTTAAGAACGTTGAGATATTTTGCAATCTATAAATGTATCATTTTCTAAAGCTTTTTTACAGTGAGACAAAGGCATCCTTTTTGGCAGCACATATCATCTGCAGAACGCGGTAGGTTCTTTTCAGGCTTGAGAAAGCGATCTGTGTGTTTTGTGTGGGTGTTCTGCGCTGTAATGAGATCGTATGCAGGGTATTCAGAGAGTGTTCTGTTCTATACTGGTTCAGGTAAAGGACCTTTCTGTCAGATTTGTTACTGACGCTCCGATTATCCCCAAGGATTTAGTCTTACCTTGTGACAAGAGATGGAAATTAGTTTTGGAGGTATGAGCTCTAAAAGCTGCCTGGTAAATCTGGATTTATCTCAAGTATATAAATAAAATATAGACTAAGAGTGGAGAATGCTAAGATGGATCCTAATCATTCATCCACTTCTGTATCAGTAGCAAGCTTTGGATTTCTGAAATGAAGAAAAGTCGTATAGCTATGTATCATAAAACATCTTAACTAACTACAGTAAGGCAGTAAAAGAAAGGCTGTCTGAATTGTTTGTTTCTACATTCTCTGAAATTGGCAGTAAACTATTCAACTCAGTGAATTGTTTCATCTGGATTTTTATCCACTGTTACAGTGTCATTTTAGTAAGATGAGATACTGTTGAATCTGTTTTATTATTTCTTCTTACCCTCGTCCTACTTTGCAAATTTGAATGTTTATATTTTTGTACATATGCTGGTCCTACTGCTAGAATCATCTCACGGTCCATTCTTTTTTTTAACTCATTGATCTGCTTCAGTGCATGTCAAAAGTTGTACTATTTTTATACTGACATTGTCTCAAAAATTTGTTCCTATTTGCATGAAATGCCTTCGGGCAGCAAACTTCAGTGTGCTTGGCTTTATATAGGACTAAAACACAAGAGATCTGCCTTACAACTGATTCCAGAAGAGTTTGATCTCCATTTGTTGCCCAAATGTCCCAAAAATAATTACAAATGCATAAAACTGTAAATTAAGATCATTTTCAGTTCTGAAATATGAAGCATAAGAATATTATATCTGAAATAATATTATATGTTTTATATATCTTTAGCTTTTTTTTATTAAGCATAATTGCGCTTTTTTTTTTTTTTTTTTTTTTTGTTTAAGCAAGGCTTGTGATCTTTAAAATGCTTTCTATATTTAGAAGACGATTTCGGAAGAGCCCTTGTGTGTCTCACACTTTTCTGAATGCCTGTTATATAAACTCGTTTTTCATGTAGCTGCAGAGATTGTGAATAAGAGTTTTTTTATCTGCATTTCCCCTTCCTGAAGCTCAAACAGCGGCGAATTCATCTTTCTCCAATAATCCTCACATTTACACTCTTTGATTTTTAGACTTCCCACTCATAAAAACATTTTAGCTGTTTTTCAAACAAAAGTGTTGATTGCCTTAGAAGACTTGAAAGAAGTCATATGGACTGCTTTTAGTTTCCCTTGATAGCCTGCCTTCCTTAATAATTTGTTATATCCAAAAGAGCAGCTTGGGTGTTATGCTGAACATCTTTATTTTTTATTTAGTAGAGAAAGTGATATGAGACAGAAACAACATAAGGCTGAGTAAATGACTCCAAATATCAAATACTTCTCATTTGGTGACTCAGACATGTACAGTAAATATGCACCCGATCCTTCTTCCATCTGCCTGTAATGTAAAGCTCTTCCAGCTTGGCTGCAAGCGAAGGTGTGATGCGTTTGCTGTGGATTTTGTGATCACCTTTTAATCTCTCTAATCTTCTTATTAACTAGCTTTGATCTGTTTGATCATACTTGCGAGAGAGCTTGTGACACCTGGGTCCATGGCTTTATACAGGCCTAACAGGAAGTCACTTCAGAGGGAGCGGACTATAGCTAGTACTCAGGTGAGGGCTCCCTCTGATGGCTTGGCATTACAGAACCTCCTCCTCTAAGAGAAACTCCTGAAACTTTATGTGGATATCCCTGTGGTCGTGGTACTGGACGGTTGAGTCTGGCTCTATGGAACTCCTTGGTTAGGGACGAATCTAAGATGCCCCGGGCAGCCACCCAGGACCTCTCCTCCAGGGCAGTATCCCTCCCAGTCTACCAAGTATTCTGGCACCCCAAGTGGTTCTGGGGCTTCATGGACAGGGTCAGCTGCCAGGTGGACCGGTTTCAGGAGGGACACATGAAAAGGAGAGATACGATAATCAGGAGGGAGCTCCAACTGGTATGTAACTTCATTTACTGTTTTAAAAATTTTAAAAGGGCCGATATACCTGGGGCTCAATTTCTTGCTGGGCAGCCGCAGCTTGTGGTCCCTTATGGAAAGCCAGAAACATTGTCCAGGTTGGTAGGGAGGGTGTGGTCGACGACCTCGGTTAGCATGGATTTTCTGGTTTCTGACAGCCCGTTGGAGATGAACTTGAGCCCGGGCCCACACCCTCTCACTACATCTGATCCAATCGTCCACCGCAGGAACTGAGGATAGTTCACCTGACCACGGGAACATGGGTGGCTGGTATCCTAGCAGACACTGGAATGGAGTCAGTCCTGTAGAGGTGTGGGTTGGGGAATTTTTAGACGTATTCTGCCCATGGCAGAAACTCTAACCAACGGTGCTGTTCTCTGCTACAATAGGAGCCAAGGTAGATAAGAGTGATTGCTTGATTGAGACGTTCAACTTGGCTGTTTGCTTGAGGATGATAACCTGAGGTGAGATTGATATTGATATATAAGTGTTTGCAAAAGGCTCTCCATACCTGTGATGTAAACTGGGTTCCTCGGTCGCTGATGTCTTTGAAGATCTTATTTATGAATGACTGGAAAACAGCTGGAGCGTTTGCAAGCCCATACGGCATAACTTGGTATTCATAGTGCCCCCTGGATCACCCTCCTTGATTCGGATGAGGTTTTAGGCGCTTCTTAGGTCTAATTTTGTGTATATTGTGGACTCTTGTCGTTGTTCCAGAGCAGAAGGTACCAGAGGGAATGGGTAGTGGAATTTAACTGTAACATTATTGCGACCCCGGAAATCTATGCATGGTCTCAAGCCTCCGTCTTTCTTACTCACAAAGAAGAAACCAGCTGCTGCTGGTGAAGTCGATGGCCAAATGAAGCCTGAACTCCTCAATGTATCCCTCCATGGCCTGGCTCTCTGTGCGAGATAGGGGATAGACCTTAATCGTGGGTGGCATGGCGTTGGGCAAATGGTCAATGTTGCAATCCCCTGGTCTGTTAGGTGGTAATTGCGGGGCCTTGGTTTTAATGAAAACTTCGGATAGGTGATGATAATAGGTTGGAATCTTGACAACGGATTGAACTTCAGGACTTTTAATGATGGTGGTGTAACATGGTTGTGGTGTAGATGTGAAGCAGTGTTTGAGGCAGAATGGAGACCATTTAACTAGCTCACCGTGGGACCAGGAGATGTCAGGATCATGGATGGATAACCATGGATGATTCCATGCCTGGGGGAGTTCACGACATACAGTGTGATGGATTCTTGGTGAAATAGTCCGACCTTGAGTTTGAGTGTGACTGTCTGTTGGGTGATTCCTGTTCCAATTGTTTCATCATCCACAGATTTGGATGGGAGGTGTGCATGGTTGAGTAGGTATTTGAAACTTCTGAATGATATGTTGACTGATGAGATTCAAAGCGGCTCCAGAGTTAATCATCGCTGTCAATTCAAGAAGTGCAGTATCAATCTCCAACTTAACGGTTAGTTGAAATGATTTATTTTGTAGTAGGTAAAAGTGACGCATTTTTACCTTGGAAGACTCTTAGCGTTTGTGTGGACACCCCACACTGTGATGGCCTGATTCACCGCAATAAAGCAGAGCTGGTTTACTCAATGACGCTCTCTTTCACTCTCTGAGATACGTATCTGGCGACGTACACAAGGAAGATCCAACAGTCATAAACAATAAGGAAGGCAGTCGGTCCAAACAGAGACATAAACATCAGTCCAATTAACATACCAGGTTAGAAGGGAAATCCGTGGAATCGTGGTCAATAGCAGGCAGAGTCGTAACACAATCAGACATAATAACAATGATGTAACGCTTGGTAAGGCATTGAGACTGGCAATACTTCACAGAGTGCTTGAGTTTGATTACCGGCTTTATACAGACCTAACATGAAGTGACTGCAGAGGGAATGGAGCATAGCTAGTACTCAGGTGAGGGCTCCCTCTGCTGGCTTGGAATTACATATTATTTGTTAATATAATTATTATCATTATCAATTATCATTAATATATATATGAAATAACTTTTTTAATGTCTATCCATCCATCATTGTGGATATTTGTACATAAAATTTGTTTGGACAAGTTGAATAATATTTCATACTGTCACACCCCTGGCATGTTTGTTGTCGTTTTCATTTGCCTCATGTGCTCCATTTTTGTGTGACCTACTTTCTGTCTGTGTTGATTGTTTGATGAAGTTAAGGTGTGTTCTGCTCGTTATCCATCATTGTCTGCCATTTATAAGCGCGATTCCATTCAGTTTTAGTTTATTGTAGTAATTTTACTTTGTGTGTGTGTGTACTACCGTGTCTGTCTGATTCTGATTGCTTCTCTGGATTACTAAAAGGATTGTAATTCGTGAATTGGAATCTCTGTTCGTTTGTTCCTGTACCACACACCCATGACACATACACTGATTGCATTAATTTGAGGCTAATGTGAAAGTTAAGTATTTTATTTCATTTGTATGTATTTATTTATTTGTTTAGCTTTTTTTTTCAATAAATGAATAAAATCTTAATTCATTTTGTTCGTCTTACCATGAATTATATATATAGATAGATTGATAGATAGATAGATAGATTACATAGATTTTCTTGTAAAACCTGATCACTGCAAAATAAAAATTAAACAAAACAGTTTACAATATGTGACAAATGTAATAAATAAATAAATAATAATAACTTGGTTCTTTCAGCTGGTTCTCTTTCCATTGTCAAAACTGCATTATTTATATACATTCTTATTTCTTTAATATTATTTATTGAAGAGTTAGAACGGACCAAGCATAAAGCCTTGGGGAACACCACATTACATTACAATTTAGTAGACATAGCTGTTGTTCTACACTAAACGTATGTTTTATAGTACTGTGGTTTCTAATCATTTGAGTTTCAGGATTTCAGGTTTCTCAGTTTAGAATAGAAACAGTATTGGTTTTAAGCTTTGGGTGATTTATGCTTCAGTAACAGTTCACATCACATCAGGGACTAAGTGGTCTTGATGCTATCACCCCATGAATGTTAAAAATAACACATCCTGTCCATATGAGAACAGTGAAAGCTTGACCCTGTAACCACACAAAGACCCTCAATTCAACATTGCATCTGTTGCTGCTTGTTTGTGTGTGCGTGTGTTTACCGTTGTGTGTGGACTTAATTACCACGCCTCCAGATCATTGTGCAGATATCAGTGCACTTCAGCATTAGAAGAGTGTCTGAATTGTAAATGTGAAATAGAGATGCATATCAATCTCTCTCTTAAATAAACATAGATTACTGTAATGATGCAACTATGAAAAAAAAAAAAGATTTCTAGGAATAGGGTACAAAATATGTGTGTGTGTGTGTGTGTGTGTGTGTTTTGCTATGTCCCCACACGAATAGTAAAACCTTACATCTTTGACTTTTGTGACAACATTTGGTCGGCCCTCACAAGGGAAATAAATGATTAAAAATGCTAAATGAAGTT
The DNA here is from genome assembly GCA_032361165.1 of Enteromius paludinosus. Lineage (NCBI taxonomy): Eukaryota > Metazoa > Chordata > Actinopteri > Cypriniformes > Cyprinidae > Enteromius > Enteromius paludinosus. The sequence goes on from JAUMHQ010000059.1 coordinate 28,140,978, forward strand.
TATCTTAAAATGGAAAAATGCAAAAAGGTGCTGTAATGGGTAGGTTTAGGGGTAGGGTTAGGGTAGGGGTATATTGTTATGTCAGTATAAAAACAACAGACATCTATCAAAGACCTCAATATAGCAAAACAAACATATGTATTATTATTTTTACATTTGATCTTAAATAAAAACTAGGTACTCTGTGTGTGTGTATGTGTGTCTTATTGCAAGCAAAACTTATTCTTCCTCTGATATGACTTACTTATTTCTGATGAAGTTGCATTCAGATCTGCCTCTATTCTGGTGTGCAGCACTTACATTTCGCAATCTAATCAATAACTGATGGATAAGATTAAGTCCTGCCCTGCTTTTTCTTGTTTGATAAGCAGTTTCATTCCAACATACGTCACAATACAGAAGTCAGTTGCAGTTTCTGTTTCATATTGACTTCATATCGACATTGTCTGCTAATAGGGTTGAATGCATAATGTGGGACATACAGTATATGAAGCGAGATTATTCTCAGTAATAATTCACGCAAAAGACACAATGCATGCATGTGTTTCCTAGTTCACATTCATGAATATATAAATAGACAAAAACATATTCATGTGCACGAAACAAAAACATATATGTATTTACGATGTGTGCAGTCAATCAAAACTTTATTTGTGCTTTACATTGAGTTGATGAATATCTTAATGTGGTATGGTATCCACTTGAATAATGATTCTTTATTAAATAAACATAAAAATCAGTCAATATTAAATCATTACACACTCTGGACAAAACAGCAGCCACTTTCTTACACTGGTCACTTCAGCAAATGACCGATCTTACTTCCTTTTTAAGTAAACATGCAAAAGTCAAACTATGCTTGTGTGCATCTTTACTTTTGTGTGAACTGGTATTGAGACTAATCTTGCTCCATAGACACAATGCTGATTACAGTCAAGAAGGTCAAGTGTCTTCAGAGTAATTTGTAATAGTCTTCATTTGTGCTTCCAATGCTTTTAAGTAAAGAGAGATGTAAATGTGCCCTGTTCGTTGAAAGGGCTTTTTCGCCAGAGAAATTTCCACGATGCCTTTCTTAGACAACGTTATTAGTAAATCTAGATCAAGGGGTGTGGTGTTCCTGTTCTGCAGTCAGCCGCTGTGCAAACACGTAACGACATGTTTATGTATGTAAGGAGATCCTTTCAGTCTGTGTTTGATCCTAGGGCAAGGTCAGTCATGACGAGGTCTGAAGGTGAGGAGCTGCAGGCAGAAACCCGAGGCTCAATCGATTGAAGCTATTTTAAAAGATTAAGGAATTAGCTCATGTTGAAGGCAGAGCAGAGATGCAGGACTTTCCTTACTGAAGCATCATATGATGCTGCTGCTGCTCTGGGATTGCAGCTGGAGACATACTTGCTGTTGTTGGGTGAATTTGCAAAATGCATTTAAAACAACCTTTCTGATAGTTTAAAATACATATCATCCTGATGTTTTAAACGCTTTATTTGGGAGAATGGCAAAATCTTCCAAAATAATTTTTACCAAAAAATTAACATTCATTTTTCATCAACACAGTCTCACTCCAACTCGTCACATTTTAACACTTGGTCAAAACACTTTTCTACGTGAGGGGTCCTCCATTGTTTTAAATAGAAAACTCTTATCATCAATATGTCAGCGCCACATTTTTTTATTTTATTTTGTCATCATAATTAAAAGATAAGTAAAAATATTGGCATTGTTCATATATGTAGGGATCTGATTTCTCAACATAAACAGTCTTATTTAAATGATATTATTTACATATTTATGAGCACGTAACCCAACCCATGCTCCTAAACCTACCATCTGTCAATAAAACACAAGATATAGCAGGCAGATACAACCACCGTCATCATTTATTTGAAAGATAGTAATATTTCAAGTCTTTTGATGCTAATCGATTGATTTGTGGAAGGAATAGACCGTTTTCCGTGTACTTCCTGTGTGCTGCTGCAGTCTGTGTGCAATTTCCAAAAATGCTGCTACAAGAATCCTTACGTTAACATTGGTTGAGAAATACTATTGGCTCTTGTGTATCTCGTGATTGATTGGATCGTGCTACGGGACGGGAGTATGTTTTCTGAAAGAGACGTGAGTGCGCGAACGGAGTGGGATCATTTTTAGTGATTAAAACCTTGTGTTTTACTCTCTTCTTCACGTGAAGACTTCGTATGGCTTCAGAAGACTTGGAATGTGACACGACTTGTTTGTAATGCATTTATATGGATTGTTAGTGTTTAGTTTGTGCAATAAGTACCTGTACAGTGACTGCATTTGCCTGTGTGTGTTTATATTCTGGGTGGGTAGGTTTAGGGTAGTGGTGGGGTTCGGTGCTCCAATAAAAGTAAAATGACATTAAGCCAAACAACTGAAAGCAACGGAGGACCCCTCACGTCGACTAAAAAGGCGTACCTTAAGCCTTAAAAAGCAACGTAAAAGGGTCTTGACCAAGCGTCAAAATGTGACGAGGTGGAGTGAGACTTCATTTCACAAATTTTTCAATTCCCTCAGATAGCTATGCTCAATGTAACTGGTGATGAAAATTTGGATTCTCATGCTTAGAAATGTAGAAAAAAAAAATCTTAAATTAGTGGCCACAGATAATATAACTATTTTGATTAGATTTTGATTTTATTACAATTTTCTTAGAATTCCATTTATAAATTTCTCCTCATTTTATTCTAATTCAAATAGCAGTTCAGAATTATGTCTATTACAAGTGCGAATCTGAAACTTGTATGTACAAATTGTGGTATCTTGAACGAATATGAAAATGTATTTGTGTGCACGTACAGCAGTGGTGCTGCTTCTCAGGTTAAAGCAGGTCTGATTGCAATCAGTCTCTATGATGAGGCTCGTGAAAGCCTAATTATCATAATTACTGAATTTACTCTATAAATGTTCATAATCATAACCTTCGCCAGTTCTGTTTTGTTGGCCCTCATTCATCTCCAAGGTGACCCTGACTCACACACTCACATGAACACCTTTGTCAATATGAAATTGACCTTATTTATTTACTGCCATATAGACGTATTGTACAATCGATGTCAGTGTTCAGGGCTTTTCTGTAAGACTCTATTAAGTAACACACTTAACCTTTAACCTGTAGCTCCAATTAGTCAGCTGTTCTTATTATCAGCTTCACTTTTGATTTCTTGATCTTCAAATCTTGCTTTGAGCCTCATAGAGCACACGTAACCAGGTTTAGTTCAAATCCCTGAGCACAGCTTCACCTTTTAGCTAGTTACACACATTACATTGACTGGTGTCATAGCTGAGGCAGTGATTTGGTGTTTTGTTGATTATTTGTCTCATAGTGGCTTATTTTGGGATCCTTCACTTAAATGAGGAGGCTCTTCTTTTTTCTCTTAAATGTTGGAGATTGATGATTTGGCTCCTTTGTGATTTGTCCTGAAATCCCCTGTAGGTAATGAAAGCGTCTGCTTTTTTAATTAGTTCTGCTTGCAGAAAATCGGGTCAGTAATTAGCAAGTAGAGGAAGAAGCAGATTTATTTGTTTATTATTTATGCATTCATCAATACTATAGTTTACGTTTTTTATGCATTCACGTATTTATGCAGTTGTGCAATTATATATTTGTGAATGTAGTGATTTATGCTTTTATTCATGCATTGGCTGTTTATTTATTTATGTGGAGTTATATTGGAAATTGGATAAAGATACTATATTGAAAAATAAACTTAAGTGTTCTCAATTCTCTAAATGCAAATAGATTTAAATTACAGTTGAATAAAGGTATGGAAATGGATGCAGATGTTTAGCACTCTCTTCAGGCTAGTGATGAGTGACCTGTGTGCAGAGACTTGAGGTACAATAGATTTTTCTACTTTTTAAAATGGCCTTCCAGGTCTCTCTAATGGAGCTAGTTTAGCCTGGAGAGCGTTTAACGTTTCAACTCGATAGTGCTTTGTTGCAGTTTGTTGGATTGAGAACACTGAAAGGAAACAGTTTACAGCTTGCTTTGACAAGAAAAACACACTTCATGAGACCACCTGACTGTAAAACCGTTGGATCAGAGTGGACTGAACCACGTTGCTCTAGGTTTGGCCGGATTGACTGGTTTATCAGCAAGTGTTGTTTTTGGACTCATTGGTTGTTGGGTGTGGTATGATTTTTACTCAAATCTTGGAGAGTGCTAGTGCAGTAATAGTCATTTGATGTTTAGAGGCTAAATGTTTTCACAGCACACACTTGGAATCATCAGAGGTCACACAGTCAGTGAGGTCATACTGTATTCCATAACATGCGATCGGTCTGTGAGGTCGGAGGTCAAATGCACTGTATGTAAAGGTCAGAGGTCGAACACACTGTCTGTACAGGTCAGAGGTCAGTGGATGTTGTTGGTGTGTGTCTCTTTGAGTCTGATGTCTGTGTTCTGTCTGCTGCTCCTGTCTCTCATCCCTGTGCTGTTGTCTCTTCTCTTTCTCTGTGTTTTGTTCATCTCTTGACTCTGAAGTTGAGCCCTACTGCCGTGGAGGATGACAGCAAGCTGTCGGTAAGTATTGTCTGTGTGTGTGTGTTTGTCGGTCTGTGTTGTGTTGTAAAGCATGATGTTTATTGAATGTTTGTCCACACTAGAAGAAAGACCCACTATTGGGAGTTTATAATTATTTACTTATATATATATATTTGAGACTAATAATAGATGGATAATATAAACAGATAAATGAATGAATGGATTAAAAAAAACAAAAAAAACATGTTGGTGCTTTTACGTCAGACAGAGACGGATGGATGGATTGATGGATAGAAGGAGAGAGAGAGAGAAACAGAGAGAGAGAAATGGCACCTTGACATCTGCCAGCACTGATCCCTGATCCTCAGAGCAATTTACTCAGTGTTTGTCTCAGCACAATACACACACACACTCCTGACACCTGTGTGGTTGTGTTAATCAGCAGCTGACTCTTCAGATTGCTCTGACATGTTGCCATAGCATCAGCTGCTCTGAAGATAGCTGAAGCCAGCCCTTAACCCTTGACCCCAGTTACGCTGACCGCCCCTCCCTGACCTCTGGAGGGTCAGGACATCCAGAACGCTTTGACTGACACATTTTTCCTCCAATCACAGGCCAAACCCCGTCTGCAAAGAGGAGGAAGCTCCGCCTCTTTACACAACAGCCTAATGAGGAACAGCATCTTTCATCTGATGATCCACACACTCGACCCTCTCAGTGAAGGTAACACACACACACCATCCACATTGAGTATGAGCGAAATAGTGTTCTGAATTAATTAACCTTATGAATATTAAACCATACATGTCAGCTTCTGGTACATAAAGCATAATAGTTATATTCAGGTGAATTTGCTAAAATAAACATATCTATCTAGTATGTAACCAAGTACACACTGGTACGTAGTATCTACAGCTGTACTATTTGTGTAACTACACACATGTAACACCCCTCAGAAGTACAAGTGTGCAACAGGACTAACAACACTTTTTGGTAAAGAAAGTGTTACATTTAACAATTCCTTTGGATTTAGCAAGTAATTACTCAGTTAGGGTGTACATACAGTAGAAACTATGGTTGGTGTCCAGAATGTTACAGTTTCTATTAAGTGGACAGTTCCTGAGGAGTTACCATGTAAGTACACTGTTATTACAGCGTTTTAATTTAAGCAACACAAGTTTATTCATAAAGAAGGTGTGCAGGTACGCCAGTAAGACTGTTAAAAGTAAACCTGACGGCAGCATCGCCTCACGCGTTTATCATGTGATCGCTCGTGGCTTACGCTGGTGGATTCACACAATCATCACACACGGGTTCTGCTGTTAAATCAGACCCCTGCTGCTGTTTATGCATTCACACAATTGTTAGCTTTTGTCATGTTAACAAAAAAAAATCTCAAATCTTTGCTGAAGTAGAACCAGCTAAAGCGATTGTTTAATTAAAGATGACGATTCTGTCATGTTTACTGCATGCGTGCGCTTTATCATTTATAAAGGCTTTATCAATTTGTATTGATTTCTCAGGGTCTTATGAAGCAGATGAAACAATCAAATGAAAGATTTGGCTTGAACTGCACATTTGATGGCCATTTGAACAGTAGCACATCTCATCTTTTTATTCACTACATGGCTTTGCAGTAGAGCTCAACTGTTTTCTTTCCTGCTTGGACTCTTTTTCATCTCTTTCTCTCTCTGTCTGTCTCTCTCTGTTTCTCTCTGTCTGCTGATTCCTCAGAATTCGCTGACTCTGGTGAGTTATTCTTAAAATCTCGTTGTCATCACAGTCCCGGCTGTCTGTCTCTGTTTATTCACAGCATTCAGAGACACTGGATACTGTGTGTTCCTTTCATGTTTCCATGTGTGTTTGTCACTTTCGTTGTGTGTTTTTTTCTTGCTGAAGCTCCATCTCATGTAACCCATAACCCTAATATCTCACGTTGCTCTTTCACATATGTGAATATACCCATCTATCAACACATAGTGTATGTATATATGCATGTACACACATATATATACAGTGCCCTTCACTAATATTGGCATTCTTGGTAAATCTGAGCAAAGCTGGCTGTGGAAATAATTTTGCATTGTTTATCCTTTTGATCTTTCGTTAAAAAAATTTGAAAAATTCAAACCTATCATTGAATTAAAACACTTGAAATGGGGAGAAAATCTCACTGTGAAATAAATGTTTTTCTCCAATACATGTTGGCCAAAAATATTGGCACCCCTAGTATTTTTTATGAGTAAAATATCTCTGAAGTATATTCCCATTCATATTCATAATTTTGAGCACTCCAGGGTGATTATGAACATGAAAATACCCAGCCCTGGCTTCCTGTTTCACAGATATATATATATATGAGGGAAAACAAAGCCCAAAATCCCTTAATCATCAACACAAAAATATATTTCTTATATGCTGCAAAAGATAATTGAGCTTCACAAATTAGTTTTACAGCATCACAGCATCAAACACGTTACCTAAACACAGACACGTTACTTTATGTGACGAGTGTCCCGTCTATTCCTCGGCACATGAAGTTCTGGAGTAAAACGCCCTCCCCAGATGAATTGCATAAGTTCATTAACTGATATTGAACACATAATAAATGACTAGAGCCTGTTTTTTTCCACACGCACACGTAATTCATCACTTCTCATCACACACTGCACAAGCTTTCACGCTTCTCAGACACGACAAACGTTACGAGCAGTGCTCTAGTCTGCGTGTGTTTGTGTGCATCTGACCTCTCGCATGGCAGTGTGTATTGATTATTGAGCTGGAGCCCCAGCACTATTTTTGGAGCGGTCTGTCTGCACACATTCATAAAGACGCTGTGAACCATCATATGCTTTTGCAGCTGATGGCATGCGCATGCACAGACCGACCGTCTGATCGCATCTTTCCTGCGACCTTTATTACGTAACATGAACACACTCATGCAGTCACACACCCTTTCCCGACTGAATCGATGTTAAAAGCTTTGCGCCGCTGGGATGAGCGGTCAGCAGCTGTGGAGGTCGTTTTGCAAGGTCACTGCTGGACAAGAACAGGTTAATGTCATCTGTGGTGTATACAGCATTTAAAAAAGGATAAATTAAAGCATTGATTTTCTTCATGGCAGTGCTATTATTAGTGAAGAAAATGCATTACCTTAATAAATCTGTGGACTCCGCTGTTCATTATATCCTACGTGAGTCTAAAATTAATTTTAGATGCAATGTCCTCAGTTAAATATTAAAGTCCCCTTCACATCAGTCATGTATAATATATAAGGCATGAGCGATGTGTTTTATAATGCATCTGGGACTTTAATCAATTTTATTTACTCAAACTCAAACACGGCCCAAAGAGTTTCGCAAAGACAAGAGTGAATTCTAGAGCTTTTTTTTTCTGCTGTGTTAAAGCTAAATCATGACCTTGTGACCTCTAACCACCGGCCAATCAGCAGTTAGATCGAGGCTACACTTCACAAACACAAACCGACTTATTTTGGATTGAGAATAGCAGATTATTGTATGTATGATTTATAAATAGCATTGCTATTAGTCTCACTTGGTCTGACTGATAAAGTTTGCAGCTCATTCTGGCCAAGAAATGCCCACTTAGATGAGAGGAATTAGTCTTTTTTTAATAATCATCAGAAATGTTTCTTGTGCAGTACATCATCATATAAGAAGGATTTCTGAAGGATCCTGTGAGACTGGAGTAGTGACGCAGCTTTGATCACAGAATCAATTACATTTAAATGTGTATTAAGATAAAAAAAACATAATTTAAAACTATAATAAAAATAAAGTAAACTGCATCATAACACATGACTTCAATAGAAGCATTTCCCCCTCCTCTTTGTCATATTATTCAGTTTTTTTTGCACTTATGACTGTGAGATCGGCCTAGAGAAAGATTATTTTGACCACATCACCTCCTCCTCATTCTCACTGACTCCTATATGTGTGTGTGTGTGTGTGTGTGTGTGTGTGTGTATTTGTGCTAGCGTGTGTTTCCTTACCCTTGTCTCTGTGTGTGATATTATAGAGCTGGGGACTTATGGCAAGCTAAAATATTATCACTCAATGACCGAGGAAGGTAAGACTCTTTCTGTCAACCCTCTTTCTGATTCGTCTCTCTACCCACGATGCCGTTTGTTTCATGCGTGTGTGAGAGAGAGGTTTCTTCTCCATTTTTAGTTTCTTGACCCTCCTGCCGAGATTTCACTCACATAAGTGCAAATCGTGGTTTTCATCCCTAATTTATTATAGTTTTGAATTTTCATGGTTGTTTTTCTTTCATCCCGTCCATTAATTTATTCATTAATTTATTCATTATTTTTTGGGGTTGTTCTTTTTAAGATTTTATTTTATTTTTTTATAAAAATGATGATGATCATCCCTGTAAAGGCTGACATCATATATATATATATATATAAGGAACCGTTTGCATTTTTATTAGCATAATTTATGATACATTAGGCTTTCATGACGAATATTGTTTGATATAGTTAGAATATGCAAGCTCAATTGTATTCAGAGACTAAAACTGAGAAGCAAAAAAAATTTATGAAAAGTAAAATGAAATTCTAATGCTTGTAATGTAAGTTAATGATCTATAATACAGTACAGAAACACTGACATTAAATGATGCAAATATCATAGCCACTCTATATCTCCAATAATTTCTCACATTGAATTGATCCAAACAAAATGCAATGCAATACAATGCTAATTAAAAGATGAAAAAATCACCTCAGATGTGAGATGTTTTGGAGGCTTTTGTAAGTCATTACAAACCTCCTCAAAAGATCCTGATCAGGTCTGAGACGCAATGGGTTCCCTAAAAACAATGCAAAAAAGCACAAAACCCGTGGAGTAGATTGTATACGACAGATTTCTCATCATTTAGAAATGTATACAATTTAACACAGCTTTACAGGGTTAAAATTGGAATTTTCTGGCATTTTAATTTTAACACGAATAACCTTTAGTAGCTTTGCAGTTGTTCTTTTTGAGGAAGTGCAAGAAAATATTAATGATTCATCCAGTGCTGAACATGTCTGAAGAGACGCTTTATTTAAGAGTGAGAACGTCTCTTCACTTATATCACCTGACTAGGCAGTAGCAAGCCATGACTTTTGCTAAATATCCTTCCCAAACATCCGATTTCAATAAATGCATCCATGCATTAACAATATTTTGCTGCTTTTAATAGTCTTTAAAGTGCATTAGCCAGAACGGTGGATTGTATGAGTTTTCCGATAACGAAGCTGCATTACTCGTCACGCCTGTAAGCGCTCAGCAATCCGTGAGACTGCATTCAGACACACACAGAAATAGATGATAAGAAACGTACGTCACGGTGTTGAGACCCGAGAGTGAGTCATTCTCTAACTAGAGTTATGCAATGGATAATGCAATAAAAACAGCCCGTCTCTCTCTCACGTCTCACTAATGCAATAATGTTGCTTCTTAGACATCTGTTATGGCTGAATTGCTTAAGTCTCTTTGAGGATCCATAACAGTTTGTGTATGTGTGTGTGTTTGTTACACAGAGTGAAGGGCTTCTAATTTTAGTCCGCTGCTTTACCAAACAGACTTTGATGTTGTAATATTCAGCATGGGAAGGTACACAAGTAAATATTTAATCTGTCTCTATTTAGAGAAGCTCTGCTTGTATTCAGAGCAACCCAACAATAACCTACAAAACCTGTCTGTAGTAAATGTCTCTGAAAAAGAAGTGCACTTAATCTAATTGAATAATGAGCTGTTATTCCGGCTGTAGTGTTGCTGCAGGCGCCATGTTCTGGAGACGCTGTGTGTCGTTGTGAAAGTGCTTCCAAAAGAGGACACGACTAGAAATCAGTGTTAAGTTGTGTTTCCAACACTGTTCCAGAACAGTGTAACACAAATATTGGAGTGTGTTCAGCACATTTACGGAGGACTGATTCCTGAAGCTGACAGAGCAGGTGTAATTTTTGAGAAAGCCAACTAACCTCCCCTGTTCAGAGAAATTGAAGACTACCCTGACTGCTACTAACTATCCTTAAATCAACACAAACCTCCAAAGCCACTGATATATGTAGGTTAGTAATATACATGTGCGTGCTGATCAGGGACATTGCACCGATCAAGCCAGACAGGACAGGACAGTCTGTCTATCAGCCAATCAGAGTCAACGATTACTAGGGAAGCTCAAAGTCCTCCGAAGCTCAAAGATACCAATCATGATGTTTTCCATTAGTCAAGTGAGACCAATTCACCACACATTATGTCCATAGCTTTAATGCAAGCTGGTGCACATGCGGTTTCATCCGAACGAGACAGGAACATGCTGCTGTGTGTGTGTGTGTGTGACCGCCTGAGATTTTACTTCCACACTGATGGATCCTGAAAGGTTGTGCAACTGTATTGATGTTTGCTTCGTGGGTCTGGTGCTGCTCTCGCCATGCTGAGTTATAGACTGTCTCTAATCTCCTGAACCAGCAGCAAGCAGCTGTGTTTACTGTGCTGCTGGTTTGAAGGTTGCACTAAAGGTCAAATGGGATTTTGACCTTTTTCCAAGCACTAAGTTACAAGAGGTTGTGCTAAATAGTGAATATAGATGCAGTTTAATGGCGTTACTGTTTAAGATGTGCTGGAGTAACTACATTCATCAAAACATATTCATTAAGTCTTCAAGCCTTAATTCAGGGTTTATTCCCAAACTAAGGTTGAAGCAGCTATATACATTTAAACTATTTGGTATCTGTGAATACACAGTTATAAGCTGATGAAATACTTTAAAAGAACATACTTAAGTGTGAACTTTTTGTAGACACTTAATTGCAGTTTAATTGCAACTAAATTCAATTGTATAGTTAAAATTTATATTAGATGCATTTTTGTGAATCTTAGAGTGATTTTTGATGCACTTAAAAAGACTTAAGTTCATATTTGTTTGTGGCTTCTGTTGTCTTTGTAAAATGCTTTGTCACATTTCTATTAAATGTGTATGTCAGACATTTAGATATTTTTGAAACTTCACATTTAGAATGAATTTCAGTCTAGTACATGTTTAAAATATAATAATTCTAAGAATGAAATCCCAATTAAAAATTCTAATTAAGTACTTTACATGTTAGTCAACACATGTGTGCTTTTAAAAACTAAAATGTTTCACTTGACATTATTATGAAGTGCTTTTAAAGTGTATTTATGTGTGTTAATAAAAACAAAGTGCCTTGAATATTATCTGTGAGCTAAAATTAGTTTTTAAAAATACTTGTTAAATTAAGCACACTTATTTGTCATGTACAGTCGGTTAACAGGTACTTTACTTTTTTTTCAGTTTTAAAAAACAAACAAAAAAAGGGTAATTTAAAAATGAAATATGCTAATTTAGCTGGGAAAAGTGTTACTCAAAATAACTTTTTATTATTTTTTTTTTTTTTTCAGGAAAATTCCGCGAGAAGGCATCCATCCTTCACAAAATTGCCAAAAAGAAATGCCAGGTGGAGGACTCGAATGGAGTTGCTGGTAAGTGGTAGTATAACGATTTGTGAGGTGAAGGGTCTTCACACAGTAAATTATGCACTGAAGACCGTATGGCCACGCACACGTCACGAGTGACTTTGTTTACGGACGCAGTGCTACACGGCATGATTTTAAAACCTGCAGATTTCCGAGGAAATCACATTCACAAAGTCCCGCGGCAAAAACATGGACTCTGAGGAAGAGTTCCTTTTCTTTGTGGCAGCAATGGCTTGGCGAAAAAAACAAAAAAGAAAAGAAAAGGAAGGGCATGGAAGAGAGTTTGGCTGAAGGGCAGAGAATGAAATCAATATTGACAGTTCCTTTTTATGGATTATTACTAATTATTATATTATTTTAAATGCTGCTCGAAATATATCATACAGCGCTCACTGTTCTTGTCAGAGTTCAGCGAGTTTGTCCGTTTTCTCAACAGTCCAAATCCTCGGTGACGCTGCCATGTTCATCTTTCTTCTTCTGTGGTTTTCTTTTTTAGCTTCTGATTGGAGTTTCATTTCAAGTGGGAAATTATGTTAACAGTTCCATATTAGCATATTAGCATCAAAAGCAGGGCGGTGGAGAGCAGCTTCTTTGATGTGACCACAGAACATCTGTAACCCTTTCAAACCCATTTACTGCCGTTTCTCTGTAACGAACCTACTGTACCATGATAATAGGGTTTTTAGACACATACATTGGATAGAATATGCTAATATTTCAGATACCTTAAAAAACTGTAAATGCTGAAATATCTGGGAAGTTCAACATTAACAGTGGCTAATAACAGTTATATATATGTGGTTAATTTGTTTAAACTGGCCGTAAAGACAAACACACTTCACTTACTTCATTTGTGTTTGTGTTACAGATAAAAATCTGCCGAACAGCTCAAACGTCGAGGTGGACGTGACTCCACCAATGAACGGCACCGCGGGACAGGATGGAGATACGGTGAGTCGTTGATGCTAAAATAAGACACACACGCACCGTGGATATCGTTAACTATAAAAATTCAAAAAAGGTCAGCATACTAAATATTATTTATTAAACTGAAGTAGGAGATAAAACAATCAACCAGTCAATGCACTGCTTCTCATTCTTAGATTTGATATAAATGTCTTTTTTGTGTGTATATATATATATATTGGGTTTTGGATTGTAGTGTAGTGCAACATGAAGTGTAATTCTGACATGGAAAACAACCTTGTACAGTATATATGTTTTGGATTATTTTTCAACCATGTACGTCATCTGATTTAACCAACCTTTATTTTAAGTTATCAATGCAACATTTCTCATTTTTATTTAAACATGTAAAATAACTAAAAGTGAAATGAATAAAAACTATAGACATATTAAAAATGGCAACAACTAAAAACACTACAAAACTACAACAAAATTAGCAAAAACTTTAACTAAAGGTTAAAACAGAAAAAAAAGACGCAATTCCAAATAGTAACTAAAGCTATAATGATATGACAGAGATGCTAAAATAAGACTGGCACACACATGCTACTGTACACTCACCTCATCACACACAGATTACGAGGCTAAAACGGGACAGAAAGTGAATCATAGGGCTGACTTTGGAAACAGAAGTGAAGGCCAAGTCACGGCAGGACTTATGATGACTCGATGGAAAACACATTTGACCGTCCGTCTCCCCCCCGCTGACCTGCATCTCCTCACACACACACACACACACACACACAGACAGAGAAGATGAAGCGCTCTCATCCTCTGCCCCCTGTTGGCACGGCAACATGCCAGCAGAACAGACGGCCCAGCATGCACTGAGAGACCCTCTCAATGTCACCGTGACAATCTGCTCACGAGAGCCATCACGCGTGAACTTTAGATCAACTCAAACACAGCACTCCTCTCATGAGCAGCCGAGGGCTTTTACGTACGCGATCATGCATGTGTTTATTTATATATTTACACATTTTTAGACTTCAGTTGGAGTAAGCAAGAGAAAAAAAATGATTGTAGGTTAGATAGTGATGCTCTGAACATTATGAAGAGTAACTCATGAACTAATTTTGCTTCAGTTTTGTTCTACACTGCAGAACAGATTTTCTTCAAATATGAAGTCATTTTATAGTTAAAACAAAAACAATTGTCTGTCAGTGGGGTTAGAAAACTGCTCGAGGTTATTTTAGACGCAGCTTTCTTAAGGATAACATGACAGAGATGCAGTTGCATTCTTTGAATAAAGTTACTCTTTCTAAGCCCATTGGCAGATAGTTTTAATCATAAACTTTAATCATAAAATAGATTTTGTCATTTTGCTTCTTGGTTAAATGTTTCTTAATTTAACAATCCTGAGACATTTGCACTGGAAAAAACTAAAAATACAGTGGGAATATATACAGTACATGATGTATATGAGTTTGTTTCTTCATCAGATCTGGAGAAATGCGTCTCTGCATCAGTGTCTCATCAATGGTTGCACTGCAGTGAATGGGTGCCGTCAGAATAAGAGCCCAAACAGCTGATCACAATAATCCACACCACTCTAGTCCATCAATTCACCTCTGGAGAAGTTAACAGCTGCGTGTTTATAAGAAACAAATCCATCATCAAGACATGTTTAAATAAAATACTAAAGTCGGTTTCCTTCAATGAAAAAGTAATATTGTCTGAATCAGGAGAGAAATCTGCACACAAAACAGCTCTGAACGAATATGTGGCTGGTTTGTGATGTGAGAGACGACAGGAGACTGGAGGAAGAATTATTACGCGACATGCAGGCTGTTTCAATCAGTGCTATAGCAAAAATATATTTTTAAATATGTAAACTGTTCTCATTTTGACGGCAATATAGTGTAAAATTTAAATAGCATTAGTTGTAATCTATAACAGGGCTTCACTTGCTTTACTTTCTTATTGTGTTGCATTAAAAAAGACATCTATTCTGAAGATTTAGGAGTATTGTATTGTATTAGAGAGAAGAAAGGACTAGAGGAGCCATCCGTCCTGCAAACCCTCTCATGCGCCAAATCAAACAGTACATTATTGATGAAGAGAAAGATTCCTACTTTTAGGATTGTTTTATGTCTGGACAAACTGTCCTGGAAGTTACTAAAAAAAGAGAAGGAGGGCCAGGAGAGGAGATGAGAGCGGAGCCGTCAGTCCGGAGCAAAATCAAACAATACATTATTGATGAAGAGAAAGGTTCTTACCTTTAGGATCGTCTGATGCCTCGGACTGGACTGGAATATTCTAGATCTAATCTAAAGATTTATTTGATATTCTGTATTTTTAAGAAACACAATGAGCATTCACACTTATGTTAGGCCATAACTGTAATTTAATTAACACTGCGATTTTCAAAGGTTTTAGATGACATGGACCACCAGATATTATTATATAAATGTAGGCTGATTGTTAATTATAAAGCACATATTCTGCAAGACCATCGTCTACATTCCTAATCCTAATCAATATCTTAACTTAACAATTATTGATTACTTTTTTGAGGAAAAAGTCAAAGTTAATGGTTGGTGAGAATTGGACCTTTTATATGTTTGTATGTGTGTGTGTGTGTGAGAGAGAGAACACTTTGTATTCCCTGATTTTTTATATTTTTGTTCTTTATTTTACAAGTAGAACTTCACATTAATTTACTAATTATTAGCTGAAGTCCCTGGTAGGTTCATGGTAAAATGTCCACCTGGTCTCATGGCATAAACATACCATGGTGCACTTTTTTGTGAGAGACGAAATACGTACCGACAAGTGCACTGCAGTTTCTAAAAAGAGAAGAACACTAGAGGAAGTAATGCAATGCATTCCTATATCAGCGTAATAAAAATGTGTGAGTTTGCGTATTGAACCTGTTTTAGCTCCACTCTGTGGACATTTCTCTTTGAAACCGTGGAGAAAAGTGCAGCAAGGTGCATCAAAGAATCATGTAAAACACAGCTTTTATGTTTTAAGTGCAACCAAAGTAACTTTGCCTCTCTGTTTTATTCACTGATGATTGCCTCGTCTTTTCTGTGACGTCCCTGTTTAAACTATTTTGAGTGTTCGTGTCTGTCAGGAGCTCCGTTCACACTTTCAGCAGTGTTTTACCACTGCACCGGCCTGATAATTGCACTGCTCCTGCAGGACACCGTCCCACCACACACACACACACACACACTGCAGCTGAAGGTGACATAAAAAAAATCTCTAAATATTCTCAACAAGCAGCTATTTTTACTTGAAGAAATTGTCACATTGGTGTCGAAGCAGAAGAGGTTACAGTGATAACCGAGAGTGTTTCAGAATCAGTTACCAATATTAGACAAGTCCTCTTTTTGTGCATAAAGAAAACGAAAATAACAACATTATTCAACAATTCTCCCCTCCACTTCACCATGGCATCATTTTGGAGAGTATCACATACAACATACTGTATGCATATAACATATGTACGTTGTTTCCGCTTTAATCTGAGCGTATCCACGTACGGTTCTGATACAGAACAGCATCTGTTGTTTATGTATGTGATACTCTCCAAAATGGAACTAGGGTACGAGGGCATTAAAATGGTGAGTACTTAATCACAGAAATGTTTTATTTGAACTATGCCTTAAAATACCAGCATGATTAATAGTCCATTTAAAAACTACAAAATATGAACATAACAAATTGAGAAAGTTTCTAACATTTCTTTCTTCTGCTGAGCACAAAAGAAAATATTTTGAATAATGTTGGTGAACAAACAGTAACTATTAAAGAGGTCATGAACTGAGAAACCAATATAGGCAATATAAGTGGTTATTGTTCTATATACATTCAGAACTTTCTTATTACTCTAAAAACAGTTTAAACTGAAGCAAGTCTGCCAGAACGACAGCTAGTGAAATGCTCTAGTCTATGATGTAATAGTGTGGATAAGGACTGTCTCCTTTTGCAGCGCTGGCTGTTTAACCCCGCCCACTGATTCTGCATCCCTGCTTGTTTAACCCCTCCCACTGATTCTACAGCTCTGCCTGTTTAGCCCCGCCCACTGATTCTACACCACTGCTTGTTTAGCCCCGCCCACTGATTCTGCATCCCTGCTTGTTTAACCCCGCCCAATGATTCTACAGCTATGCCTGTTTAGCCCCGCCCACTGATTCTACATCGCTGCTTGTTTAGCCCCACCCACTGATTCTGCATCCCTGCTTGTTTAACCCCGCCCACTGATTCTACAGCTCTGCCTGTTTAGCCCCGCCCACTTATTCTACATCGCTGCTCTTTTAGCCCCGCCCACTGATTCTACATCGCTGCTTGTTTAGCCCCGACCACTGATTTGCACATAAATTCTAAATAACAAGAGAGGCAAATGAAGGTCAATGCAGAAACCAAACAACAACAAAAAATACGCTTTGAAGAAAACAAGACACTGTACAGTGACAAAAACAGCCTTCTGTCTGATCCCAACATTCAAACACACAAGTGTTAGCCAATCACAGCAGTGGGGTTTACGTCCGAGTCTACAATCTTCCAAAACCTATTCAAATACAGCCTTCTGATTAAAAACAAGACCGAAAACACAGCTTATTACATCTAAATTATGTTTTTCATGTAAAAGTCATAAACATATATATATATATATATATATATATATATATAAGTTTATGACCCCTTTAACTATTACCCGCACATTTTTGTTTTCTAACTGTCTGGTTTACAACATTCTTACCTTCAGAATTCACACAAGTTTGGAAAGACTTGAATGTGAGTAACTGATGATAGGATTTTTATTCCTGGGTTTATGATTGGGATTATATTTGTCTGACATGATCAGCTCTCAAGGAACAGCATTACATCCTATTCAGCAAAATCAGTTCGGTTCTGTTTGACGTCTGTTAGTTGATGATTGCTGTTAGGAATCGGCTCTTAAACACATCGCTTGCCCCCATAGTAACCACTCCACTGCTCTTAAAGGGAAACACACACACACACACACATTCTGATTGCCTGCTCTTACACTGATTGTCAAAATGAGAATGCTGGAGACAGGAGGAGTTTCACAGTAAGCTTGCGTGTTTCTTTTTGCTCCGTCTGAGCGGCTTCATCACAGCGGTGATGCTGAGGCGTCTGACAGAACGTCTCTGAGGATCTGAATTCACTGTAACACACCACAGAAACACAAGACCTCAGGGCCCGGCTGATGGTTTATGACTAGCACTTGGGTTCATAGAAGTGTTATATTATTGTTCAAAAAATATAAAGTTTTTATTAATATTTAAAATTATTTTTAGACTTCTTTGTTTCAGTGTTGCTTTAGCATCACTGGCATACATTTAGAGTTCCTTTTCAGGAACTCAACACTGCGTCAAAACGCTTTGGGAACGCCTCCAGTGTGACCACGCTCTGAATCTGCTGTGCAATCAGTCCAAACGAGACACCACCCACTGGTGATGTCATAGACCAGGATAAAAGGCATGTGCAAACACACCAATCTAGCCTTCATTCATTCAGCGAGCTCTATGTGTGTCAGTTGCTCCTTTCTTGATCATTTTAAAAGTAAAACTGTTGAAAGCTTTTTCAAATAAAAAGAAAGTTTTTTTTTTCTTTTTCAGAAAGTGTGTGAGTCCATGTGGCAGATTTGTTACACCACAGGATTCGCACGCTCTCTGTGTGGCATGTTTGGGAGAGGAGCATGCGGTGGCCGCTCTCGAGGGAGGGGTTTGCCCACACTGCATGCACCTCTCCTTGGCTACACTGCGCTCAAGAAGGGCTCTCTTCGTTGCCAGTGTGTCCCGTGGTGCAGGTCCCGCTGCCACTGAGGGGATCACAGTTAGATCTTATGGAGGGAATGGAGACGGGCGTTCCCCTATCTCCTTCCCAGTATAGATCTGTGAGCGCCTCGGGTACGGAAGCACCACTCGTGGTCACTTTCCCCCGTGATCAGCCTTCCACATGGCATTCATCCTCCTCCGAGGAGGTGGATGTTGTCAGTGTGGATAGCCAAACATTGCCACAATCACCCCACAATCTTGCGGTCACAAGCGCCACCTTCACGCCGGAGCCTGCCTTTTTTTCCCAGCCTTCATACCGAGGTGTGTCGGTTCTGGAAAAATCCCTTCTCTGCACGTTTGTACATTCCTTTCTCTGATTATTACGGTAATGTGGCAGGCTTAATGGAGAAGAGTTACAAGAGGATGCCCCCAGTCGAACAGACGCTTGCGAGCCATCTGTCGTCTGCGGAGACATCCTCACTGAAAGCTCCATCGTTACCCCCCAAGCCGCTGTATGTCACTTCGGCGCTGGGGGGGAAGGGGTATGCCTCAGCAGGGCAGGCTGGTGCGTGTCTGTACACCCTTGCGAACAGGTAGATGCTGAAGATATTTTGGAATTAGGGAGGACAGCTGATTTATCTCTCAGAGCCACAAGAGAGGCCGCTCAAGCTATCGGTCGCTCGATGGCTTTGTTTGTGGCAGCTGAGAGACACCTCTGGCTCACCGTGTCTGATGTCAGATCGCAGGACAGGGTGTGCCTGATGGATGCCCCACTGGCGCCCTCTGGCCTTTTCTGGGAGGTGGTTAATACAGTCATCGAAAGGCATCAAGAGGCATGCAAACAGTCGTCAGCTTTTCAATCTGTCCTCCCACGGCGCTCGCTGGCTCAAGGGGCTGCTGGTCAAAAACAGCAGGCCCCTAAAACTACTTCCGCCTACCAAAGTAGTCAAAAACACAGCGTGGCTGCTCGTGTGCCCCCGCGAGGCCGGGGTGCAGGAGATAAGCGACGCCCAGGCACTGGAGCTTCGGCACCTAGGAGAGACTTGAGAGAAGTTCTCCAGGCTTGGAAATCTCACAGCGCAAAGAAGTCCTGATAAATGCAGGACATCGGGGGGCAAGCTCCTCGGTAGGGGAACGGTCTCTGTTCACGGCACCTGTTTCTCTTCCCTGCTCCCTTCACGTTCCTCTGCTCTCTCTGGGATGCATCTCAGTAGAGCCAGGGTGCGTGCTTCCCCGAGGGGGTTGCACCAGCAGTATATTCAGACCCGAGCTAGGCTTCTGCAGGCTAGACTAGCTACAGGTCTAATCCATTCCACACTGAAGGTGTGCGTGGCGGCTATATCGGCCTTCCACTCCCCTCTGGATGGCCATTCAGTGGGTAGGGACCCTTTGGTAGTTCGTTTCCTCCATGGTGCACTTAGGCTGAGGCCTTTAGTCAGGTCCCGAGTTCCTACATGGGATTTGGCAGTGGTACTAGACTCTCTTTGTCGAGCTCCCTTTGAGCCTTTGGATCAATGTCTCTGACCGGCTCCTTACCATCAAGACTGCGGTCTTGTTGGCGCTCGCTTCTCTCAAGAGAGACTTACAGGCCTTATCATTGGCCCCTTCTTGTATTGACTTTGCGCCCGGTCTGGCAAAAAAAATTATTTTCCCTCGAGTGGGCTATGTCCCCAAGGTCCCGTTTCTAACACCACAGCCTATTGTGCTTCAGGCTTTCTGCCTTCCTCCCTTTAGCGAGCACACTGGTAGCCTACTGGAACACTTGAGACTCTGCGTCTCTGGCCACACCCACCGCATCCCTACCAGCGCTGGCTTCTTTCATGGGGATAGATTGGTGTGTTTGCACATGCCTTTTTTCCTGGTCTATGACATCACCCGCGTTTTGATGCAGTGTCTCGTTCCTTCAAGGAACTAGGGTTATATTCATAACCCTGAGACGTTTTTAATATTTTTAATTAGTTTATATTTATATGTTTGCAGATTTTGTTTTTCAGTTGTGCGTATGTCATTTATATTAGTTATTGTTTTATCTACATGTTTTTTATGTGAAATTATTATACAGTTTTGGATATTTTAATATATAAGTCATGCTTTGTCATTTTAAGTAAAAAAGTTAACTAATACCTGGTGGGTGTATTATAATAAAAGTTAAGAAGCAAGACTGAATAAAATAGTTTTATTTGTTAAAGCTATTTTTATTATAATGCTTTTATTATTATCATTTAAAGTTTATAATACTAAAACTTACTTTTATTAACTATTCAAGCTAGTTGATATCATCTTCAGTTTAATTTGGTATGCTAAAATAACTAAAACTGAATAAATAAATAAAAAATAGAAATTACAGTCACACTGTCACGAGTGAGATAAGAGGAAACGTTTGAATCCATCTGAAGACATTTATTCAAAGATACAGGGCACAGTCAGGCAGGGTCGAACAACAGACAGGACACGGGAAAAACACGGAGGGAGTACATCAAAACAATGATGAGCGAATTACACAGACATCCTTGGAAATATATATAATCCGGACTGGAGTGCCCTCTAGACAGATCCCGATGGCATGTCCAGCTGGCATTGTGACACTGTAACGAATGCTGTCCCGCTGAGGCGGAGTGAACGAGAGATCACGGAAACAGAGATTCAAATAACGTTCCTTTTA
>JAUMHQ010000059.1:28210291-28222751 GCA_032361165.1 Enteromius paludinosus
TGCTTAGTTGGGGACACCTGATTTCCAGTGATTACCGTCGTCTTGACTACAGAGACCGTCTCTGCATTTGATAAATACATATGTTAATCCCGTCATTATACATTACCATCACTCTGTTCTTCTGTTTGATAATGTTCAGTGCTTTGCTACAAATCTGTATTGTTAAAAGCGCTATAGAAATAAAAGTGACTTGACTTGACTATGAATCAAATATACAATGACAAACCCACAAACATTATCCAGTCAAGAGCAGGGATTGATGTAGTCTTTTTCTTTTGATTTTTTTATAATAACTTTATACAGTAACATGTATATTAGGCTGCTGTCAATTTAAGACCTAATGCATGAATAATGTATTGAGTCACACACTTTCCAGTCCCAAATATATGCATTCACCTGAGAGCCAACTGTGACTACATGAATTCTACAGGCATTTTTACAGCATGCATGTACCAAATTGAGGACTTCCTTGTGTTATTTTGCTTGAAAGGTTTTAAATCACTTTAGTTAAGTTTAAAGTGAAAAGCTTAAAACTGCATGACAAAGCAACACTGCAAATGTGTTAGTGTGCTATGAAATTAGACAGACATTGTCATTGTAACAATTATTTCTCTCTCTTTCTCAGTCTCAGTATCTGGGTTGTCTCTTCTTGCACTCTGGTTGGCCACTATGTTTGGAAGAGAAGGTAGTAGTACAGCTCTCTACTTTGGACTGGAGACTTCTGCGTAGTACTGACTTCTACCTACAGGTGGTCCCCTTCTCTACGCGTTGTCCTCGCCTTGCTCTTAAGTGTCTTGCACCTGGTGGTAGGAATGTACAGGAGGTCTTAGTGCCAGAGTCACAGCATCCGCTGGTGTTTACTTCAGAGTGGCTACACTGCATTAACAAGGAGCGTGGCTGCAAGAGAGAAGGTAAGACAAAAATGGAGGAATAACCAGTTGTTAGGGTAGAAGGAAATACTACCCAATGGTAGAAATAAGGTTCAGTACATTTAGGAAGAATTAAGTGTAACATGGTGTTCACGTAATGTCGTTAGTTTTTGTTAAACTTTTTAGAATGATACACAGAGTGGACCATCTTTCTCTTTTTCACTTTCTTGCTATGTAGGTGGTGGATGTTTGGACACCTGTCTGGTGAGTACATGTGATGGAGTGATCCGTATTCCATGGGAAGAGGTGGTCTATCCCAAACTCCTCCACAATCCATCTGATCCTCTCAAAGACAATCCTGACCAACCTGACTTATCATCCGGGGGTTTGGGCCTTGGTTGGGGCAGCTCTTCAGGGGAGCATGATTCCTGGTCCTGGGATGAAGAGGATGACTTGCCTTCAGATGGAAACAAGGCAGAGATTGAGGCTGCCTTAGAATGCCTGCGCAGAAGCAGTGATAACAACCTTGTAGCTGATGGTGCTGGAGATTATGTTGAGCTGCTAGAGCCTAGGGGAGGCCCAGATGGTGGCGCTGATCCTAAACAGCGCTATCTAGAGATGCATGGAATATCTAAGACCAAAACATTGCCTCTGTGTAGAAGGGGTAAAGCAATACGACTACGAAAGGGGAAGGGGAGAGGGTATGGTAAGATTGAAACTGGTGCTAGGGCTGGAAGTCTGGTACGAAGGGATAGCAACAACAACGGCAAGGATGGTGTAGTTTCCTGCAGTGACTTGCCTACCTCAAGGCCCTTGCCTCGTGTCATTGATTTGGGTCGCCAAAGAAGGTCATATTGCCCTTCATTCCAGGACTCAGATGAAGGTGCTAGAGACCCAGTAGGTCTTTGCTTGGACAGTCTGGCCAAAGAGAGGAGGCCAGGGGTAGGCAAAGAGAGAGATGGGACTGGGGGTACACTGCCCTGGGAAGAGTCTCAGAGAAAGAAATGTTCAAACAGGCGATGTTCCACAGATGAGAATGATGCGGCTAAGAACAAAGCAGATAGTCTGGAAGATGGACAACACGACCACAATCAAAGATCGCACTGTGACTGTGATGATAAGACATTGACCAGCGCTTTAGACAGTAGACATGAGGGTGCAGCATTAGCAAAACCCTCCAGTTCTGTAGATAATGGAGCTGCCCCTTCGGCTGTTTATGGAAAAACAGAAGACATAAACAAGAAATTGGTTGGGGAATCTAGGACACGGACAATGTCTCTCCAAGATTCTTCCCCTAACAATGCGTCTGATTCATCAGGTTGTGCACAAAGCAGGACCAAACACTCGGACAATACAAATAAAGAGAAAACCGTTACCATTTTGCCACCATCTGGTACTGTAAACGTCATGGAAGAAAAGTGTCCTGGAAAGTCAGATAACCCTATTTGTCCTAGAGGAAAAGAAGTAAAAACAGGTGGATTTAGAGCACCCAGGTATGGTTAAGTAAATGTGAATTTCCAGTGCACAGTTGATGGCAATTGTTCAAATTGTTTTAATTGTCTGCACTAGGGCTGGGCGATTTAATCGCAGCAGTTGATACACAGAGCCGTAGATCACTGGCGAGCTACGCAATATCGTCTTCAGAATTTAAAGAGAATCATTTCCAATTTTGAACCGGGTATTGCGTAGCTCTTCAATGATCTATGGCTCTTTGTATCAACTGCTGCTTATTTAAAAAAACAGCTGATTGAGATTTACCGCTAATCAAAGAACCTGATTTGCTGACGAAATGCGCGTGAATAAATCGACGATTAAATCGCCCAGCCCTAGTCTGCACCATCTTGTTGTGCTCAGTATTGTCCATACAAAGAATATAATACCCACCATAAACACATACTAATTGTTTTATCACTAAAAAATATACATTTGCCTTCCTACAGAAGAAAAAGGAAAGCCAGAGGAGGCAAAGGGAAGACCAAATCTAATGGCCGTGTCCAACATAAAGGCAAGGGTGACCAAATTCACTCAAAGAACCCGCCAAAACCAATCCAACAGATCAACAATTCTAGCCAATTAGAGGATGCTACCAAATTATCCAAAGATTGCGAAGGCTGTGTAGCAGCCACTGACACAGAAACAGATGCAAAGTCAAAATCCAAAGATGGAGGTATGTTGAGATTGTCTTAGTTAATGCTCATAAGTCGCCTCTCATTGAGTGCTGAAGTCATCGCTTACTCCATACTCAGTTTGTTACAATTTTACATGTATTACAGAAAGCCAGACTGGCACATCCTTTCCTGATCATTCCCAAAATGAGATGGGATTATCTGAATCTGCTGCTCACTTAGAGTCCAAATCTCCCCCACCTCATCTTAGAGACTTAGATTTCAATCTTCTGCAGTCAGGAAAGCTAATATTAACAGGTACATGTTCTTACTTTTAATGGTTACCAAATATTTATTATTCCCCTAACATCAAGTCATTTCTCGTGTAGGTACTATAGACCGACTGGGACGAGCGTTGGTTATCACAGAAAGTCACCTTCCAGAGGATGGATGGAACACAGATGAAATGATCAAAGTGTTGTCTTGCTATTACGCCATCACCAGGTCTGTTATTCAACCCATTATCATGACTGTCACTGCACCTCGAATGCATTGGTTTGTTTGGGGGAAAGCATTTATATCGGGCAAGCTAAAGTTAGAACTAGCTGAGTATTTTCATATTCTGGGTAAACCCCCTGTGTTTCACTGAATGTTAGACTGGAGGCCACAGTCTCATGACCTTTTACTGTGTTTGGCTAATGTGTGTTCTGCGCTGTGCTTATTTTGAAATAACAGACCTATGGCCAGAGAGAAGGGTCTTACGGTCATAGTGGACAACAGAAAGTCTGCCCTGTCTGAACTCTGTCTCTCTGCACTGAAGCTCTTCAAGGTGAATTGGTGCACGGATGGCGTTTGTGGTCCAGTGGGTGTTTTGCATTGATTCTAAATCTGTTTTGTCTGGGTGCATGTGTCTTCTTGTGTCTTACAGGGACAGGCAGAAACAGGGCTTGACTCAGTCCTTATCCTAACTGAGGAACAAGATGAATCGACCCAACCATGTCTGGATGGAATAGACGTGCGTGTTTATTCACTGATCTAATATTAATCAATCAGTTTGAGATGAAATGGGCTTTTCAATCAGTTTTGGGCTCAACCCCCAAGACTGACAGAGGAGCAGCTACTGGTACCTGAAATCTCTACAAAGCTGAAAAACAAGATATGCCTTCCCATGATCTGACATTTATAATAGTCCAGCCTCTTTTAGTTGTTGCTGTGAACTATGCTTAACTGTCCTAGTTCTAGATTGCATCTGTATTATCAGTGCATTTACATGTATATCTAATAATTAGATCTAGTAGCTTCTGGAATGCTATGTATAAAACATGAAACGTGTAATGCAAACACCTCAAATTATGTCACAGTGACTGACAGAAAGCAAAGACTTCATAGACTTGTAACACAAGTGTTGGCAGCATGTTTGTCAGCTCCTCTAGTTCCCCAGGGAGTTCGTTCAGTTCCAGCGGGAAAAAAATAACATTCAGTCTAGTGCTCAAGCATGGGAGTAGATGATACAACTCATTAGAGTTTTTCTCACTCTCAGGTGCACACAGTACGAGGTACAGACATCCTTCAGCAGTTTGTGGACAAGCAGCAGTTGCCCAAAGAAATGGGTGGAGACTTTAACCACTCACATGATGACTGGCTCGCTTTCAGACTGGTAAGAAATGACTTGGCAAGTTGTCCTGCATAGCCAGACTTCTGGCATGGTCTGCTGTACAGTTTATTCTGACTCTCAAATGTGTTGATATCTGGATTCCTTGCTACTAACGGTTTTAAACAAAAAAATGTAATGTATTTATACAATTACACCATTTATCTGACAATTCCAGTGTTTAGTGCTCACCGTACCAACCTAGTTTCTTGTAAACATGGCACAATGTTAAAATGTCAAGTTCCTGGTGGAGTACAGCACTACACTTGCCACAAGTCAAGATTCACCATCATAGAAGTTACTGTTAACATGGAATTACACAAATATTTTAGTTTTGAATTTTTCAGGATAGGACAAACTAGCTAGGTAACATTATCTAGCCATTTACGTTATGTAGGATGTTGTAGCATTAAAATACAGCCCTTTTTTACAGCTTTTCCCTACTTAACCTCTTCATTGACATGAAAATACATGAATGGACATGTTTTGTCTGTATAAACTTAGCACTTTAGTTAAACATACTTAATATACTATAATTCATACAGAATATGTCCCACAACAAAACATATTTTACATTTAAAAACACAGAAAAGCTACACACATAAAAACACCAATAAACTTAAATATAAACGTACTGTATAAAGAATTACCACAAGCCTGACACAACATCTGGAGCAGATTAACACGCTCTTCCTGATGCTCTGCACAGAGTTTGGAGCAGCTGACCGAGCGCTGTGAGAGCGCCCTCACCCTGCTGGGAGACGCACTGCAGTCTATGGACACAGAACCACTACCTGACTGCATTAAGGTATAGCGTGTTTGATGTAAAGCATTATATGCTGTCTAATCAAAGTCTATTTAAGTGCACAGTGGAGTAATTTTTAAGCAGATATTTGAGTTATCAGACTGTCTTGTTCTATTCACTTGCAGAATGTTCCCCTCAGCGTTGACAAACACAGAAAGTTAATGACAAGCATCCTCACTGACCAACGGTTGACAGAGCTGCAGCAGAGGGGCGGGGCTTGGCTCGCAGGTCTGGCCAATGGGACATCAGGGTTGGCACAGAAATCACCAGACTGCAAGTATGAATAGAATTCAGAGAGAATACATAATAACTTTCACATAGCGTCGCTGAAATGTAATCTTTAATGGACCGTTCACTGTATTTACTTAGTTTGCATTACGTTTTGTATTCAGGGCTGCTCTGGGAGTGACCTCTAAGCTGTATGACAGTGTGGATGATGCGCTTCACCGCCTGGTACGTGTGTCCAATCAGAGGGGTCGTGACCTGGAAGCTCTAGGGAGATTGGCTGCACTTGTGGATAAATTGGACAAGGTATGTGTGAGGATAAAGAGAACAGTGAGATCTGTCAATGGAACTGTAATCAGGTATTAGTTTTTAGTTACCGGTGATGGGAATAACGGCGTTGTAAACGGCGCTACTAACAGCGTTGTTTTTTCCAGTAACAAGTAATCAAACAAATGACTGTTTCTCTTGTTACAACGTCTTTACTGTCACTGACAATAAAATGCAGTATTACTATAATTTATTATAGACTCCGTTCATATTAATGGATGCGCAATGTAATGTACCTGTATTGGACGTATCATAAACTCTAGTGTAAAGGCGCACGGGTCCCTGTACTTTGTCTTACACACGCACAGAAAGATAGAGAGCTAGAGAGTCTTGCATGAAACGCAGAATTGATGCGCAACATGTAAATGATATTCGAGAACGGAGTTCGTTTAGAATCCTTCAGCTTTTCAGAACTGCAAGTTTCTCTGGTAGTGGGCGGAGCTAATGCTCTAACGACAATCTTATCGGCTGGCGCTCACCTATTATGGTCCTATTATCTGTTTTGATTTTTAGCAAATCAACTCAAGTGAACGCAAAACTTGATTCATATTCATGAACCCAACAGCTCATTAATCCTAGTGCATTTTATATTGTTATTAGTAGTATTTTAAATTTCTTCCCTCTTTATAGAAACACAAACATATATTCATGGTTATTCTATTTACTAAAGCTCATCTTATAATGATAAATTAGCACAATATCATATCATGATGCTATAAATTTTTTTATGGTGATTCTATTCTCAAGGTGTCAAAAGAGAGTTGATAATATTTACAGTAGTATATTGGATTTGATAGGTGTCTCTCACATTGTCCCACAGAAACATTAAAAGAGTGTAGGTTAGTGTACAATGTTTTATAATAATAATTAATTCTACATAGTGTCCTTTTTATTCATTTAACATATTCATATTAGGGACATCCAAGTTATTTTACATATCTGTATAGTTACTTTCCCTGGTAATTAGTTACTATTTGTGGCAAGTAACAAGTAACTACAACTAATTACTTTTTTTTAAGTAACGTGCCCAACACTCAGTTACAAATTATTTTATTCAGATTATTTGTTTGTTTGTTTTTCCAGATATTATACAGCCTCAGATGTGTTTGATTAGGATTAGAAACTGCAGCGTTTCCCTCCAGGCCCAGGGTTGAGTTATTTTGCAGTGTAAACTTTACTGACTGTGCTGGGATTGTTCGAGAGAATCCAGAATTGCATGCAGACAATGAACTCATGCTAAAGCGCGGACTCAGTCGGTCACGTGAAACTGTGTAAACTTGCAGCTTTGTTGATTATAATGGGAGCATTCCAGTTTTTATGCAGCATGTCGCTCACTTGCTCTGAATGACTGTTTTGTTTTTTAAGCCTCCTGGAAACCCATGCTCACCATTTAGGCAGTGTGTTGGTTTACTGATATGATGGTGTATACAACAGCAATAAAGTCATTCAGGAGCACAGGTCCACTGTTTGTTTTGGATGAGTTCATAATGAACATGGCATGCATGGCTGGTGAATATTATATCTGTTATTAAATTGTAAGAAATAGTTCACATGAATATAAAATACACTATAAAGGATTCATTCACAAGTCAGAATTAAATGTGTGTTTGTTTCACTAACATCCTCAGTTTATGCGTTGAGTAGCAATGTCTGATTCTTAAAGTTTTATTAAATTGTTTTATCTGATTTGATCTATTTTGTTATTATTTTAAATTATTATACTATTCTATTCTGTTTTCTACTGTATGTGTACTGCATTAAGCTAACTGATACTTGTTATATCACTTGCATATCATTGCTCTTAAGTCATATATACAGTCGTGGCCAAACGTTTTGAGAATTACATAAATATTGGACATTGGAAAAGTTGCTGCTTAAGTTTTTATAATAGCAATTTGCATATACTCCAGAATGTTATGAAGAGGGATCAGATGAATTGCATAGTCCAGTCCTTCTTTGCCATAAAAATGATCTTAATCCTGAAAAAAACCTTGCGGCTTGTCCGGAGAAGAAAAGGTGAGTGCCACCATCAGTCCTGGGTCATGCCAACAGTAAAGCATCCTGACACCATTCATGTGTGGGGTTGCTTCTCATTGAAGGGAGTGGGCTCACTCACAATTTTGCCCAAAAACACAGCCATGAATAAAGAATTGTACCAACACCCTCCAACAGCAACTTCCAACAATCCAACAACAGTTTGGTGAAGAACAATGCATTTTCCAGCACAATGGAGCACCGTGCCGTAAGGCAAAAGTAATAACTAAGTGGCTCGGGGACCAAAACGTTGAAATTTTGGGTACATGGCCTGGAAACTCCCCAGATCTTAATCCCAATCCTCAAGAGGTGGGTGGACAAACAAAAACCCACTAATTCTGACAAACTCCTAGAAATGATTATAAAAGAATGGGTTGCTATCAGTCAGGATTTGGTCCAGAAGTTGATTGAGAGCATGCCCAGTCGAATTGCAGAGGTCCTGAAAAAAAAAAATAATAAATGTCATGTAATTGTCGATAAAAGCCTTTGAAACATATTAAGTGCTTGTAATTTCAGTACATCACAGAAACAACTGAAACAAAGATCTAAAAGCAGTTTAGCAGCAAAAACTAATATTTGTGTCATTCTCCAAACTTTTGGCCATGATTGTGTATATATAAATGTCATATATTAGTGATGGTAAACGATTAATCGCATGCAAAATAAAGGTTTATTTTTTATTTTTTTTTTGTTTTTTTTATTTGCATAAGTGCATGTGTTCTGGGTATATTGATTATGTAGACATACATATACACACATACAGTATATATTTTGGAAACAATTACATTTAATTTGTATTTATTTAAATGTGTCTATTTATATTCACATAATTTATAAATAAATATATTTAATATCTAAACATATTTTTTTAGATATATACATGCATGTGTATTTATATTAGTGGTGGGCTGTTATCGGCGTTAACGTGCTGTGTTAACGTGAGATTCTTATTGGGCGATAAAACAAATATCGCCATTAGTCTGTTCACAAATATGTGTTGGGAGCTGGGTCTATACTACACAAGCTAGGATGACTTTCATCTTGATATTTTAGCGCGGATGTATAGCTGAATTACACTGTAGCCTTATTCAGACGGGACTAGTTTTCTAAACTACTGTACGTGTGAGCTTCGATCCTTATCACCTGTTGTCCGTGATCTTCATATACCGTTTCGGACGGGACTAACACCTCCGTGTTTATTACAGAGGTGAGAGGGTCTGTTTTGTACATCAAAATTAATCTAGTTAAAAAAAAACAATCTAACCCATATATATATATATAATACATATATAAATAGCACACATACATATATATTATTTTAACAAAAACATTTATTTTTGATGTGATTAATCATTTGACAGCAAATACATAACTCTGGAAGAAAAGAAAGTGATGCTGGTGTGGAATGACAGTAAATAATGAGAGAATGTTCACTTTTAGGGGGAACTGTTCATTTCCTGAGGTTTTGAGTTTGATCATCATCGTTTCATCGAGTATGACTTTCACTTCTTGTTTCTTTCTCTTTGTCTGTGTGTGTGTGTGTGTGTTTGCTCCAGTGTGAGAGAGACGTAGAGCACATACAGCAGCAGCTCGAGGACTATAAACATCCTCCTCTGTCTCTCAGCAGACTGTCTCTTAAACAGCACAAGTTCAAGAGCTTCAGAGAGTCTGCGATGGTGAGTCTGTGTCACAACTACTAGATGGCAGCAGAAGACAGTGTTTTCTGATGGAGACATTATAAAATGACTAGTTTTTACTATTTTTCCAGATAATTATTGAGACATGAAAATAACATAGAAACTCTTTAAGACTTGCAATGAATGTCACCCATCATTTATTTTCAAATATCTATCATTGCAACACAATGTGTGTGGATGTATGCCAGTGTATGTTTGTGTTAATATAATAGTGTATCCATTTCATTTCTGTTTGTGTGTGTGTCTGTGAGCCTATTGTCCATGTTCGATGTGCTTCACTTTCGGCCACACATCCAGGTTGCTCTATACATCCTCAAAGCCCTAAATGCTCGAACCCTGCTAATTGCTGCTTGCAGCTATATTCTTTTTTTGTCGTTCTTTGTGATTTTCTTTGTCCAGTCGGCGGTTTTTACCCCCAGGTGTAGGTCTCACTGGCTTATCCAGGCCTGAGCACAAGCAAACACTTTGCTATGTTGGATTGCATCGGAATGAATTCTGATTGGTTGAGAGGACATATTGCATTTAGGCTAAAATCCGGTTCGGTGCTTATAGCGTTTTGGAAAAAAACTGCATCCTAACGTCCATTTTTAAACAACGAAATCGATTTGGCATGGAGCAGTCAATAGGTTCAACACACAGCAAAATGTCATGGAAAAACTCTTTTCTTTTTTATTATATATGGCGTTTTGGAAAAGAGCTCTTCATATGTGCTCTGTGCCACTCACGCGCAGCTTGACTTTGCATTTGTGTGTGCTATCAGGAGCTTCACAGCGAGACTCTGGTGTTGCTGGGAGAGGTGGAGAACTGGTCTGAGCTGGACTGGCCCGGTCTCAGAGCCGTGCTGGACAAACTCCCTCCTATACGGGAAAAAGTGCGAGACATGTCTCACTGTCTGTCGGACTGCTGGACACAGCTGGACAACACACAACGGCTGCTGTCTACACTTACTGAAGTAAAGCAAAACAAATACACACACAAGACCACTGTGCGACAGGATATCTCTTCACTGTTTATTCCACTGTAAATATAAGTGTACAGCCAGCAGTAGACAGGGCAGGAGCACTCAAAATTTGGGAAGATTTTTTTTTTTTTGTTAATTAAATGCACATTTTTCATACACACACTTATGCAAGTAATTATTAGTTGGCTCTCCATTTTTCTCTCTGCAGGCGTCTCAGTGGTGTGACGTGGTGTCGTCCTCTTCTCCTTCCTCTTCCTCGTCCTCCCCTCTCTCCTCTCTTCCTCCCATCCCTCCATCACGTTTCCAGGACGCTCGTGCTCTTGCACTGGATCTGGGCGGTGGGGCTTTGCTGGACCTCTGGTCCCAGACTCTGGAGCGCTATCAGAAAACACTGGCTCAGTTTAAGAGCCGAATCCTGCAGGCGGAAAGAGGCTCGTCAACGGCCCAGGGTCAGGAGCCGGACTCTGGGGGAAGAGGGAGGACTCCCGCTCCCAGCACGTCCAGCCTGGGGGATTTAGAGGGGGAGATCGAGCCGGACTGGTGCCCTGGAGAAGGAGAGGGAGGCCTGCAGTCCTGGGGGTCACTGGCATCTCTCTTCCGGCCACAGAACTGCTCAACGCTCAAGATTGGAGAGGAAAAGAAGAAAGAGGGGGTGAATCCAGGAGGGGGGAAGTTTTTGCAAAATCTGCTGCACCCGGCCAAGAAAAATGTGAGTGTGCGTGTTTTAGAGTGAGGGAGTCGCAGTCATGAGTTCAGCAACAAAAATAAACTAAAACACCTAGTAAATGCATGCTTACACATCTGG
Source organism: Enteromius paludinosus (assembly GCA_032361165.1). NCBI lineage: Eukaryota > Metazoa > Chordata > Actinopteri > Cypriniformes > Cyprinidae > Enteromius > Enteromius paludinosus. Next base: position 28,221,771 of record JAUMHQ010000059.1, read on the forward strand.
AACGTTCTAACAAGCAAATAGCAAGCACCTAGAACCCCATGACAACTGCATACAAACATTCCAGTACCCTGCGATCTACCCAGAACACCCTAGCGATCATCTAGAATACCCTAACGACTGAATAATACCTCTGTAGGTAACACCCTGGGAACTTTCTGATGTAGCAACAGCCCACTAACTGCCTAGCAGTTTCCTTGGAACCGCCAAGAACATTCACACCATACACAGACACACCAAAACAGAAGTTCACTTTGGGCTTGAGTAATCGGTTGTCTTTGTCCTGCTGTAGGCCACAGACGCGCCTCTTCCTCCCAAACCCCCTCGTAAGCGACATCCCAGTTTTGACCTCCAGGCTCTGCTGGCCCCGCGCCGTTCAGCCGCCGCGTCTAAACCCGCCGAGTCCACATCGGGCCAGTCTTCTCCACTGTCCTGGCTGGGCCGCCGGGCGCTGACGGATCCCATCCTCACAGCAGGGGTGGCAGCAGCGCTTCCAGGGTGGAGGGATCCCGCTGGAGGAGCAGGAGCAGGTGGAGGTGGAGGAGCAGGGGCAGGAGGAGGTGGAGGAGCAGGGGCAGGAGGAGGTGGAGGAGCAGGGGCAGGAGGAGGAGGAGTGCTGATCAGAGGAGTGGAGGTCAGCAGTAAGGAAGTGGCGGATCATACGGGCTTCACACGCCAACATGTGCTGCTCAACCGCACGGACAGAGAGACGGGGCTGGAGAGGGCAGGAGTGACCGCACAGAGGTGTGTGTGTGAGGTTTCCCTTTAAAAATCACCTGATGAAGCTGCTTTGCGAGGACATTTGTAAATGCTTATTAAGAGGCTAAATTAATGACATTGCAGGTCAAAAACTGTCAATTTAGTGCATTTATTTAGTGTTATTTTATTATTGCTGCCTGTTGCATTTAATTAAGCTTCCTGCGTTAGTTCAGGCAGGTCTCGTAGTCAAGCTCTGCTGTTAGCTGATTGGCAAATTCAAACCCA
>JAUMHQ010000059.1:28224405-28238466 GCA_032361165.1 Enteromius paludinosus
TGCCTGCTCCTATTCTAATGACAATTTAGAAAAAACTCAACAATGGAACTGCAACTGGTTTCTATTCAGTTTATCAAAAATCAACACTTTGAAAAAGTGTGAGTGAGTGACAAATAAGGCATTTCAAGATCAGTTTTAATTAAGCATGAACTTAATTGGGTCTCTCTCTGTTACAGCAAGCTGTATTTACAGTGGTGTCGACTGGTCAGCACAGAGAGGCAGTATATAGCTGTTCTGAAAGGTGTGGAGGAGAACTATCTGCCCCTCCTGGAGTATCCAGACACCCCGTCTGCGCTGAGAGGAAAGACAGAGTCTCTCTTCTGTAACTGGAGAAGCCTCTCTGCCTTCCACTCGCAGTCACTCCTCCCGGCCATGGAGGGCGCTCTCTCCCAGACACTGCAGCAGACCGACTGCTTCAGCAAATACGTGAGTAACAGAGAGTTTCCATCATTTTGCTAAATTGTAGTTACATTGTAAATGACAACATGTTAAAAATAAACAATTAAGTTGTTGTAAAAAATAAGGCTGTTCTTCATATAATAAGAATTACAAAAGTAAAACGGCCACATAAATGTGAATGAAGCTGGAAAACACCACAATACTGCTCATAACAAGAACTTTAGGAATGATGAAATATGTTGGTATGTATCCATATGAATCGAGTCTTTCCTGACAGCTGTTCGCTCTCTCTGCTCCACAGAAGGATCAGTTTCTTCTGTATTCCCACTACATCCGGATGAGACCCGAGCCGGACGCTCTGCTCATCAGTCAGGCTGCTGACTTCTTCAGGGTGAGAACTATGGCGGCAAATCTATGCCATTGATAAGCAAGTGCACTACTGATGCTGGCACGGGCTGTAAATCATTTCCATAAGAGGAACACAGATCTACATGTGAAGAAACCCGATCATTCCTGCGTCAATAGAGCGCTCGCTTATTAATGGCATAGATTTGCCGCCATAGAGAACACAATGGTAAAGTTTCATTTAATTGATTCATACGTCATCAGAAGGCTTGCAGCAGAGGTAAAGCTATGTTCATACGGAGCATTTCATCTCAGTGCATTCTTCGTGACCTACTTTCGGTGCTTTTTTTTTTTCTCCAAAAATTGTACAACAAAACAAGAGTGCACTTTGTTTTAAAATGAGTACTCAGTACAGATTTAATATACTTTAAAAGGATAGGAATATACTGCTTAAAGTATAGTGAAATACTGCTGTGTGTACTGAATGGACTACTCTGTTTAAAATTAGTATTAAATGCTGTGAGCAGAATTTCAGTGCATTTAAGGTTTGAAGGATGTGTTCAGTATGATTAGGTACAGTCCTTTTCTCTTAAGTTTGGCTGTAAGCTTCTATACTTGGCTTCAAGTACAGTTTATGTTGCACTACTGTTTTTACCCACAGGGTGGCAAATGTGTTTTTGATTTATATTTAATCCTCCCTCTCTCTCTCTCTCTCTCTCTCTCTCTCTCTCTCTCTCTCTCTTTCTCTCTCGCGCGCTCCAGTCGAAGCTGTCTTCCTCTCTGGTTCCCGCTCCTCCGTTTCCTCAGTGTCTCTCCACTCCGATTCAGAGACTGGAGCAGTACTGCCAGACACTGGAGGAACTGGGCGGTCTCAACCCCACCTCTGACTCCGCCCTCTCCATCCTAAAACACGCCCAGCGGCACGGAGAGGATCTGCGGGCCAGTGATCTCATCACAGGGTGTCCGGTATGAGCTCAAATACCACATTCACTCACAGTCTACAGGATGTCTTTGTGAGGTCACATGACCGTGGCACTGCCGCCACCTGGTGGTCATGAAGAAAATAACAGATTGCGCTAAATGCAATTTAAAGGGTCAAGCACAACAGATCACAACAGCGTAATACTGACAGCTAACAAATTAAATCAGATGTGTTTCTTTATGGATTGTTCATGCAGTGAATGAACATTTAAAAAAAAAAAATTTCCAAGCTGCTGTCTGTAATTATGAATGTTTTACTTTAAGGGGAAAAAATAAAAATAAAAGTTCTTCAAAATATAGTGTTCCTGTGAAGTATTTCTTATTGTTAAATCAATCGTTAAAAATATTCTGGTAATGTAAATTATTTTTTATTATGATTATTTTTTTTTTTTTTATAAATGGTGCCTTCAGAGAAAAATAAACACTTGAGTATTAAAAGTACTAAAGCTAAAAGTGAACAAAACTAAAACTAAATATATTGCTAAATAGTATAAAAAACTAATTTAAGATATCAGTCTAATCATATATAAATAATCATATACATATATTTTTCCTGCAGCTCTAAATGGTGCCAACAACACCTTGATTGCAGGTTTTTGATTTCTAACACATCTACCGGCATAAATGTGTGCCTAGAATAAAAGTGTTTGCCAAATTCATAAATGCAAATGCCCAAATAACTGTGTGTGATATCACTGTTTTAATAATCTGCAACACATTCGCATCTGTTAACGTTTCAAAAAATGTGGTTTCCTGATCCTTTAAAAACAGCTCACTACTACACGTCCATATGAACAGTGGACCTGTGATTCAGGGTGGATGTGACTGTAAAACTTAAGAAATAAATGCATTAATAAACAGTGATATAATGAAAACAATGAAATAATTGATGCATACATCATGTCATATTGAACCACAACCGAAAGTGTTGATGCTCTTCTGTTGTGTGTGTGTGTTAGATCCCTGTGGCGGAGCGTGGAGATCTGGTGCGTCAGGGTGAGCTGTGTGTTTGCGGGGGAGGCCGACGGAAGAAAACCGGAATCAGAAACATCTTCCTCTATCAGAACTATGTCATCTTCACCAAACACAAAACACCCAGCCCAGGATGCAGTGTGTACAGCTTCAAACACAGCATTAAGGTACACACACACACACAATAAACAACACACTCAGGGGAATGCTACTGTACTACATACTACTGTATACCGTGGTGCCTGCTATTTACAAAAAAAAACAAGAAAAAGACTACCCCTGTTGAAAAAACCTGCACACACCGGTTCGGTGTGTTTTATAGCTGGGGTACTGGTTTGAGCTGGATATGTGCTGGTCCTTAAAACCACCAAACATCCCAGCTTTAAAGCATGCCTAACCAGCATACGCAGGGACAGTATGCATTATGAGACAAAAAAGTATTTTGTTTATGTTGTGAGATTGATTGTATGTAGATAGATAGATAATATACCATTAATGAAAGAAAAGCCACTTAAACTTTCATTCAGACCATGTTTCTGGACACACTTAAGTAGGCTTTTAAGAAGCACCCTTTGCAACAATGTTCATTAAAAAAGTACATAGAAGTAAGAAATGTCAATAGAGAAATAAATCAAAGTTAAAGTACATTTGAGCTTATTCTGGATGTTTCTCAGTTTGTCAATGTTTGAAAAAAAAAATAGAAGTAATTATAAAATTGCACGTCAAGATATAAAGATGTCCTACTTAAGTGGGTCAGATACACTAAAGTTAAGCTAAGTGCATTTAATATAAATTTAACCTGGACTACATTTTCATTTAATTGCAGTTAACTGCAAAAACATTACAGTCAGTTCACACTTAAGTGTAACTTTTCAAAGTATTTTAAGTTTTAAAGTATTGACAAAAGTCAATTTTTTTTCAAATCCATAATAGTGGCACGTTAAAGAAAGCCGTCAGGTGTGTTTAGAGGCTTTGCACCTGAACTCTTGATGTGTTGAGAGGATGCACACTGACAGGATGAGCGGTGCCTGTGTTTCCTCAGACGGGTGAGATGGGTCTCACTCAGAGCGTGGGCGAGGACGGACTGAGGTTCGAGGTGTGGGTGAGACAGACGTCCCGCACCAGAGACTGTCTCACGCTCCAGGCCTCCAGCGTTCAGGACAGAGAGACCTGGAGCCACGACATCGCTCAGCTGCTCTGGACTCACGCCATCCACAACACAGGTCAGGAAATGAGCAGTCACCTCTGACCCCTGGTACATGTGGAGTTTGCACTGCCAAATGTTAAAACCTGTCGACTACAGTTAATAGAAACGCTGCGTGTCGCAGGACAGATCGTTGTAGAGACGATGTAACTAATAGATTCAGTGTTCGGTGTAGAGAGCTCCATTATCACAATCACACAAACTTCCATTTTTAGCAGAGTAACAGCTTTTCAAGAGTTTATTTATATATTTTTTTATGTTATACAAAAGTTCATATTAAGTGACTTAGGTTTGAGGAATGCTGTTCTCTATTATGCTCTGTTATCTGCACATCTAGTCTTTCACACAGCGCTGTTTCGTTTACGAACGAATCTTTGCTTTTGAACAAATCTAGTGAGTCAATGATTCAGTGACCCATTCAGAAAGAGAGTCACTTGTTACACAGTTCACATACATGTATTATGCAAACAAAACTTATTTTGGATGCAATTAATCGCGATTAATTATTTGACAGAACAATCCTTGTTATAATATTATCATTCAGTACAGATAGATAGATGTGAAGAGCACATTCAGTATAATGAAGCACACATAGTCTCATCTGGAGTTAAATTGTGGTCTCTGTGATTCTGAAGTGTTCCTATGATTATTATTGTCAACCTTCATGATTTCAGAAGTAGCAAAAGTTTCTGTTTCTGCTGTAAACTCCGAGATGAAACACAGCGGGACGTTTCTCTGTGGTGTTTAGAGGAATATATCTGGGACCGCACTGGGGTTTCTGATGGTTTTTGATTTGTATTGTTTTTTCAGAATATCTTAAGCTTTAGAGTTTGCTGTCAAAAATCCATTAGTTAAGTTCTGCTTAATTAAGTAAGTGCCCGTCCTCTCTAATTAATGAGCTCTTAAATACAAATACTTTGCCGTTATTGACCCAGTTATTTATGTCTAATTAAGACAACACTAAAAGGCAGTTTAATTAGACGTCAGGATCTTGTCTAGGGGCAGTTTTTGGAAAAGACCAATATGTGATTAACAATTAATTAATAAGGGAAAATGAAGCTGTGTCAGTCATTAAGGCACTGATTTGCATTTGCACTTTTGTCTTTTCTTTATGCAAATGAGACTTTTAAACGACACGTTTTGTTCTGTTTCTATAGAAACTAAAGATAAAGGAGAAAGAAGTTATTTGCTGTAAAGAAAACATGCTTTCCAAGCACACATTTCGACAACAATACCTCTGTTTAGTCTAATAATGTAGTGTTAAATATAAAGATTGTGGGAATTGTTTGTTTGTGGAACCTCTGAAGAACTGACTTTATCTAAAACACCAACACATTTAAAGTGAGACACAACTGAGACTCTGATTTCCAGCGTGAGTTAAGTGTGCAGGTGTAACTGAAGGTGTGTGTGTGTGTGTGTGTGTGTAGAGTTGTGTCTGAAGGAGTCTCTGTGTATGGGAGTCTCCAGTAAGCTTCTTCTGGATGTGACGGGAACTCAAGTTTCAGAGCTGGACTCCAGCTTCAGCCTGAATGACAGAGGTACACACACACACACACAGCATGTAATACTCACAATCATCCACCAGATGTCTCTTTATCCCTCATCACATCAATGTTCAAGGGTCAATTTCGTCCTCTAAGAAACAGGACACCTTCAGCATTTCTCACACTGTCACGGTTTATTCACTAGAGTTTACAAAATGTTGATAAAATATGACGAGAACTGTGTCAGATGTCAGATACCTTTGTTAGAAAGGTTGTTGAATATAAGAGCACAGTTAGACGAGACCGATGTAGCTCGGCCCCTTCGTTTAATTCAGTCTGTGGAGTAACGAGAAGGGAAAAACACTTTTGCTGGCAGTCCATTATATGAAGAATCTTTTAATACAAGATATCACGGTTTACTTTATTTTACAATCCTCACATACATACATGAACTGTAGTGTCCTGCACCCAATGCTAAAATATGAATTATAATAACATATTTTCCTGTCTTAAATGTCCATGTCTGTAAGATTAGTGCCCTTTACTTCTACTCGCTCAGTTCTCATTAGCATAATACTGTACATATTCTCCTGTATTCAAATCAAATTATATTTAACTAACACTTCACTTAAAAAACTTTATATGTGTATAATGTATTGTAAAAGCAGACTCAGTGCATTCATTATGAAATGTAATGTACATTTCAACGTACAGTCTAATGAATTGTATCCATAGTTGATGCATTATCACTTTGTTGTGTCACGTTATACATTTTGAATTTAGTTATGAATGTTTACAATGTGATGTAAAATATTGCAACGCACATTATGAATAATTATGCACCCATTAATAACTCTTTACAGTGAATAATAAATAAAGACTTTTTGAAAGCATTTTATTAAATGAAAGTTGCGAAAGAAAATAATAATTATATATATATATACAAGAATTAGAATGATGTTTGCATGCATCTCTCTCTCTATCTGTCTCTGTTCAGTTCAGAGCAGTTGTTCAGATTCATCTTCTGTGGGCAGCATGAAAGAGGGCGACTCGCCCGCCTCTGCAAGAGATTCAAAGAGAAACAGTGAGCAAATGGGTCACACTCAGGTGAGTCACACACACACACACACGCTGTGTACGCTGAGTGAAGATGATGATGGTATTGTATGTGTTACAGAGCTCTTCACCCTCCACCTCTGTGTGAATCATTTCAACTCATAACGCAAGTCTTAAACCTCATGTAAGTACTGTATTTGTAAAGTGGAGAAAGATGCTTTTTTAGAATCGCAGCATGTATGTGTAATTAAACTGCCTTTTAGTTTTGTCTTAATTACACACTCATCTCATGCAGCAAAACATTAATAAACTATTAAAGAGCGACAACTGATATTTCTATCATTTTGTGTAAGTATCTGGTATACTGTTATAAAGAGCTGATTGAGATATATTACACGCATCATATCTGCCTCTGCTCGAATTTGTGTTACTATATTATAATACATGAGCCATGAAAGCCGGCGGTTTCCAATATGATGCTCAACAAAAAACTATTTTCATATCGGATGTAATCACTTTCTTTTCTGTGTAAGGTACATGTTTGCTACTTCCAGTATAATAGCATCGTTTTCTGTTTTTCCTCAGACTCAACGGGTGCTGTGTCTTTAATCAAAACCTCTGCCGCATATCTCCGACTGGGAGAACTGGACACAAACTGGATGACGAGACGCACATAGCCGTGTACATACAGCGCCACAGAAGACTGGAGGTCGTGTGTCGCAGACGTCTCGCTTCTTTTACTCTCGGTTGCTCTTGATAATTGACTTCAGGTAGTGAATCAAAGCTGATTCAGCGTCTCAGGCCCACACACACATCGGAGGGATGACATAAACTCAACATGAGATCCAAATTCCTGAAAATGTATTTATTTTTAAGCCATCCAAGATGTAGATGAGATTAATTCAAGGAAATGTGTCTCTGCATCAGTAATGAATGTGAATGGGTGCCGTCAGAATGAGAGTCTGATAAAAACATTGCAGCACTCCAGTCCATCAGTTATCATCTGGAGAAGACTAAAGCTGCATGTCTGTAAGAAACGAATGCATCATCAGGATGCTTTGACTAAAATACAAGTCTTGCATCTGAGCTTTTTTTGGCTCGTGAACATGATCTGCGCAGATTTCTCTCCTGATTCTGAGCAGATGACTTACTCTCCGGATGTTGACTGCTGGACTGGAGTTTTTATCAGCTGTTTGGACTCTCATTCTGACGGCAGCCATTCGCTGCAGAGCATCTATTGCTGAGACGCTGATGCAGAGACACCTTTCTCCAAATCCGATGATCCTGATCTTGGCTGTACCATTCTTTTAACACACTTGTGCATGAATATTTGTTGCACTTTATACCAAAGAAAATCAGAATGTAATAACTTTCTTCCAAAACAATGACATAAAGCACAAAGTTTAAAGGATTGTGGAGGTGCACTTGAGATTTGGTGTGGATTGAAGTGCGAGGAAACTTTCGCAGTCACTCTGAGCTTCCAGCAAGTATGGATCAAATCCAAACCAAAGACAAAGACTCTCAAAATATTAAAAGTAGCAAAGATTCTGTCAGTCAGACGCTTTGTGATGTACGAGTTAAATGCTTGAACAGGGTTTGTATATCAAACTCGGACTGTTTTTGGACACATCTGGTATTTCATCTCCATCTCAGAGACGGTTTTCTCCTCCTTCGTTCTCTGAGTTTAGTTAAGCACCAGCTGTCTTTTATTGCCCCGGCGGATCCCGGAGCCAAATCCAGGCCTGCGTTTCAAAAGAGAGCTGCTATGTATGCTGTGTTTTTTGCTTTATGAGTTATGTAATTATGTAACTCCGCCCTCAGCTTTTCCATTAGCCAGATTCTGCACAGTCTTAAAGAGTATTAGATGCTGGAACGCTAATCTACTCAAAGGTTCAACCGCGTAAAAACTGACTCCAGCAACTGTAATCCACTTTTGAATTTATGAGGTCTGACTCTGGAAAATCATCCTTTATAAGCTCTGCTTGTACTTCAACTCATCTGTCCTGTCGCATATTTTAGATGGTCTTCTGACGATGAAACATGAGTTGTTTTCTGTCCAGCTGCGTATTGAGCTTGAGGTGTCGATAGAAGAGAAAAACCCAAAATCTTTTTAGAAAAGTATATTTCAGGTTCTGTACAAGTTAGGATCAGTCGACAGCATTTGTGGCGTAGCTTTTGATTAGCACTTGGCGATATCTGATTATAGCTTACAGCGAGGCTCCTACAGAGGAAGTGGAAGAGCAGTCTGTGAAGCAAAATTATAATTTTACATCAATGTTTTTGTTTAAACGTGCTAAGTAAAGCGGTTTAGATGACTCACAGAGGAAATATCGAGAGACGGTCATCTGGAGAAACAAAAAGGGACATAAATACGGTCCCTCTCTCGGCAGCTGTGTTACAGATGTACGGAAGCTTGTTTACACCTCGTAAAAAAATTATTAATGTTGTGCTAAATCTTACATTATAAAAAATGTCAAAAGAGAGAAAGTTGAGAACAGAATGATGGGATTGAAAAATTAAGAGATAAACATTTTTGTTGTTTACAAACAAATTTATTTCCGTTATAAGTCCCTGGCGAAAAAGTATTTAAGAAAATGTGAATAAAATTGAAGAACACTTAATAAAAGCACACTCACACATTTCATAAAAGTTTTTTTTTTTTTTATTATTAGGTATATATATATATATATAATATGTAGTTTTACTCCAGATTTACTTAAGTGTTTATAAACAGGGCAATCTTGAGTTCAGCGGTCAGCGTGTAATATCATTTTAATCTATGATGCATTTTATTTAATTCGATTATTGTAATTAACATCCAGTTAAAAGTCTGAAACATTGCATTCAGTCATTTTTAAAGTATATATTTCTAATAAAAAGCAGAGACACGTTGAAATACTCAACATACGAGTCAAAATTGTGAGATGCTGAATCATAATCCAGAATTATGAGATACTAGAAATCGTATAAAAGTAATCATGTTATAGCTCATAATGAGATCAACTGTAAAAGTACACTTAGACACGGATAGATGTGTTTTCTGTGGTAAACAAGGTTATGCCACATGTGTGTTGATCGACCTTGACTTGTACTCTGAATATTCCTTCAGTGGTAGTAACATGACGACTTAAGTACAGATTATCCTCCTTAAAAAACTAAAAAGACTCAAAAGAAACTTAGAAAACCAAAGAGAACAACAGCACCTCACACTCCGCTCAGATCAGACACGACGCTAAAGAAATATTCAGAAATAAACCCAACTGAGAAGCGCAGAAGAACTGTGCAGCGTTTGTAGAAGCGGGAAGTTCAATAATTGAGCGGTTCAGAGGACAGTCACTATTTCCGAGCACTTAGAGAGGAGTGTGAGAGCGACCCCAAACCTGTGCGAGAGTGGGAGGAATGCACTGTATCTACAGCAAAGCCACATTCAGGCCAAAAATACTCTCGGCAGCGGGGCGTGTGCGATCCAGCTCGCTCCCAAACCACAAATACCTTGGCCTGATTCATGCTTTTGATTGTAAACAGGAGCGTGCGCCAGAAAAACAAGCTGTCTTTATGAGCTTCATCATCTATTAACGTTTACATTTTTCAACGCTTTAAATTGCATGCTCCTCTTTGACTTTGTAACTGTTTCATTGTCTTTGTGGGAATATTAAAATGAACGGAACCAAGTCGTTACCCCCCTTTTTTCTCTCTCCCCGCAGCCATTTTAGAGCCTGATGACATTTAGTGCATATGAGAGCATTATGGGATACGCACTTGACAACATTACTGACACGCTGAAAATGGCAGCCACTCAGTGACCATCAGAAGGCATCGCATTTTTGAAAGAGGGGGAAAAAAGAGATGAAAAGAGCGTGCAGGACAGAAAGAGAAAGAGAGAGAGAGAGAGAGAGAGAGAGAGAGAGAGAGAGAGAGGCCGAAGACAGTAGATGGTATGATGGGAAATGAAGGAGGGACAGACGGAGAGGCACAGAGAGGGGAGAACAAGAGCGAAAGAATGAGACAGACGAGTGAGGGGGGCTCAGCAGACGCAGTGAGTGTGAGAAAGGTATGGCTGAGGGCAGAGAAGTTTTTTGTCTTGATAGAAATGTGAAGAGAGCGAGAGAATGGGTTTAAATGAGGAGGAGGGGGGGAGAGAGAGAGATAGTGTGAGGATTAGAGAGAGAGAGAGAGGTGGGGGGGTGTTGACGAGGCAGCGAGACTCGGGCGAACAAAGAGAACGTGGAGAGAATGAGTTGGGTGAAACATCAAAGGGATTTTTCGGCCGTGTTACCGGGACAACAGACATTTGCATGCGATTAGCTTTTTACATCATATTAAGGAGGGATGGGGCGAGCGAAGGGAAGCGCACATCATAAAGTGAGAGAGAGAGAGAGGAAGCGGTCGGTCGGTCGGTCACTCACACTGACCATTTGTCCTGAAGATCACGCATGCAGTTATGAGCACAAAACATGCCTTCATTACAATTAACACCGATAACAGAGTCATTGGTCCAGGAGTGGTGGGAAATGAGCACGACCTCCCCAGAGCTGGTCCGGGTTCGAATCTGGCCTGCGTCACGCCTCTCTCTGGAAAGGTGCACCCTTCGAAGGTTTCAAGTTTGAAAAAAAGAAATCAATAATAATAATAATGTTTCTTCTGCTTGCCAAGGCTGCATTCATTTGATCAAAATTCCATTAAAAACTGTAATACTCAATTTCTTCTAATATATTTTCAAATGTGAGGAATTTTCTGCAGTCAGTACTCCACAAAAACATAACCAGAGGAAATATATAGGCATGGTTATGACAATCTGGAGAAACAGAGGCCATTGGAGGCTTGTTTCCACCACATTATGATATTTATTTAACTAATTAATAATTATGTGGTAAATCTTAAAATATAAAATGTCAAAACACATAAAGCTGAAATGATAAAAACAAACATTTACCTTTTTTTGGGAAGTCAGTAATGAGTATAAAGTTCAAAATAGTATACGATACTAAATCATAATTATGAGATAAATTGAAATCATATAACATATAAAGTTGAATTCTTGAGATATAGAGGGCGTCAACATTATCAGAAGTTTAAATATCAAAATAAGTTACTGACCTATCAGTAAGCCCCTCCCATCGAACACAAATGAGCCAATGGCAGTGGAGTATCAGTGGCACAGTGAAACAGTAACTAAAGGGGGCGGGGCTTACCGATAGGTCAATTGTGAGTCACGTGGTAACTCAAAATAATGACTAAGATACATTTATTTATACAGTTATTCGATAAAAATTTTAACAATAAGCAAATATTGAGATAAAAATTTATGACAGAAAGTGGAAATTGTTGAGATAAAAAGTCAACATTATGAGATACTAAAGTTACTAAGACTCCGTCCACACGAAGCCGGTGCGTTCCCTATCTGATCATTTTTTTTCCTCGTTCTAAAAAAATAGTGTAAACACGAAACCAGTGAAAACGGTGTAGTACATATGCCAGATCAACATGGGGCGCTGTAATTCTGCCATAGCGATACACTCTAAATGTAGAAGAAGACTTTGAGCATGCGCATACCTTGCGCGCTGTATACGAACCAAGAAGAAGAAGACGAAGTTGGCGAGTGATGCAGCCGACACGTGATTTGATGACATCATCGTTTCACAAAATATAATCCACACGAAACCGCAAGGGTGTCGTTTTCAGATTTATCCACTTTGGGTCCCCGTTTCAAAAAATAGCAGTTTCAGTCTCCTAAATCGCCAGATCCCTGTGAACGAAACGCCAATACGATAAAAAATGTATACGTATACGCGTCTCCGTGTGGACAGGCCCTAAAAATTTGATTTTGATTTAATCTCTAGGTGAAAGTAATGACAGAAAATGTAATTAAATATCACAATTATCTAATTAGTTCTTTAATGTCTTATTATTTAAACTTTTAAATCACAATTGTGAAAAATTCACATGCTGGAAACAGGCTTTCATACAAAGACTTTTGTTGAAGGTCCTTTATTGTCAAATCTGAAATTGCCTATGTTTCTTTCATGATAAGTCAGGTCTAGCGTCTATGTAAAGTTTCAAAACAGTCAATCCACATGAAACTGCACGCAGCCTGCATCAAGTATCTGTGATTTTTCACGAGCCGCTGTGATTTCCGTATAAATGTGACGTCCGATCTACTCAGTGACCTCCTTCAGTCATCACCCGGACACCGTTCACTGTCCGTGACATTACTGAGCAACAACAGCACGGAAACATTAACTTTAACAGATGAAACCGGATTGGCCGATGGATGATCTGACAGGATTGTTACTATGAGGTCAATCTCATCTAACGTGTAAAGACAAACTCGCCGTGTCTATCTAGTCATGATGAAGATTTCAGTTTCAGCAGGGAACTGTTTTCAAAGCTACATTATTATCCCAGCTACAATTTATCACATGCATATGCAATTACACGATTATATAGAAATCCTCCGTTTGTGGTTTTACCCACATGCACACAGACTTTATTTCATATTCAACATAATCGTGAGAAAACTTAAGATGTGCGCAAAACAACAAAAGACACTGCTTTATTGAAGCTTTTCTGATAAGAAGTGTGCAAACTCTCATCGTTTCTGTCCAGTCCGCCCATTTTATCGCATTTAACCACAGCTGTCATTGTTCGTTTTGTCTGCCCCTCATATCTGATATGATTGCTAGATGATATTTCAAGCTCCTTATGTACGGTGTTGTGCAAGTTACTTCCAGACTGTAATATATTATATATCACTTGTTACTGCTATTTAAAAGTAATGCCTTAAATTACAATATTACTGATTCAAGATTGTAATGCGTTACATGACTCCTGTATTACTTTTGAGTTACTTTCACCAAAATAACTCCAGAGAGCGTGCCGTCAGCGCAGCTGCATTCAAATACACCCAAACATCAGCAATAGTATCATTACCAGGAATATGTCCGAGGAAAATAGTAGGAATTTCAGTTATTTGGTGTTTTCTGAGTCCGTGTCACAAAGATACATTTCCTGAATCGCCATCTCCTCTGATGCACCTTGAGTCATCTTTATGGATTAAAATTATAATGAAAGAGGTTTTGTTTTCTATTTGTTTTTATTCCGTTAAGTGGTCATTTAAAGCTTTTTTATTTATTTATTTGTTTTGCGTGGACACACAAATAAAAGTGGACCCTTAACAGTTCTGAATGAGGTATTAGCCTATCAGGCTAATATTAATGACCTTTAGCCTATCAGAAAAAAATGACGCCGTCTGCCTTTTTGTTTCCACTGGAAAAAACACAAGAGGTTGCACTGGTTCCTCCGTGTGCTGCAAGACCCTGCTTTATTCTCCACACAAAGTGAATACACCATCATACCATCGCACATGTGTTATTACTGCGCAGGTTTAACGTTTAAACAGTGTTATATGTTATATGCGTTTCCCGAACAACGATGTAACTCGCTGATAAACCACACGACTGTTTCCCGAACACAAGGCGTTTCTCAATGTCAAGGAAGGATCCTCGGAAGCCAGAATTATGAGGATGCTACATCATCGACATCAGTCGAAGGACTGTTCCAATGTCGAGGATCCTCGGACTTTCAACCAAGGACTGAGTCCTTCGTTCGACAAATATCCCA
>JAUMHQ010000059.1:28238566-28260449 GCA_032361165.1 Enteromius paludinosus
TATTTTTGTTCACAGTCATTTTGCTTTATTTGATCTTTGAATCATCGCGGGTTCCCTCTTACGTCATACTCCGAGGTCTCCTTAGCCTTTTTTGCGCATGCGCACTTTTCAAAAACAGCGTTTAGAATGGACTGCAAAAATACGTAATTAAATTGCTTTTTATGTTTAGATAGAATGGAAGATAAAGATAGTAATGCATGATAGTTTGCTTCTTGTGCCCAAGAGCATATTTATTAAAGCCCAAATATCTTACTAACAAGAAACTGTGCTTCTAACCAGCAGGTCCAGTGCTGTAGTTCAAACCACGAGCGTTTGTGACGTCGACTGCGAATGTTCGTTTTAACTATGCTTTCGGGAAACACCGAATCGTTGAACTATGCTGGTAACGACGGAACTTGCAACCATAGGCTAACTATGTCTTTGGGAAACGCACCTGAGTGTGTCATATAATAGTCTCAGAGCTGAAACACAGAGACCGAAATAATTCCCTCTGTTGGGTCAGTAGCCTCGCGACACTTCTGTAAAACCTGCCATAAATACGCCTTCACTTGACCGCGTCACACATACAAGGTCACCCCAGCGAGAGTGAGATCAATTAAACAAATATCTCTACACATACTATACTGTATATATTAGAAGCTGTCCTTTAGTATTCATTTACAAACTTGGACGCAACACATGGATAATAACTGACCACGAACAGCAAATAGAGCTGATTTGCGGCATTTTTTATTCATTAATGTGGTGTTTTTTTGAAGAATTAAAATCTTGGCTAAGAGTGTGTTTTAACGCAAGCGTTACTGAACATATACCGAGTAAAATATTACTGAAACCTGATTAGTAATGCCTTACACTACTGCGTTACTGCAAAAAGTAATGTATTACTGTAATATATTACTTTTGTAACGCGTTACTCTCAACACTGGTGATGTAGCCGAATCTGTTCTGGTTTGAATGGGCTGCCTCTAGTCTTCCCTTTGTTTTGCATCCAGCTAGCACTGTGACATAATTGTGACATTGTTACATTGATTGACCAGGTTATGTGTCACTAAGGAAAAATGCACCAATCAGAAGAAAGGCTCGTGAATATTAATTAGACAGGCCAAAATCGACCTGTTTTTGACTGAGAGAGGAGCTGTAAAAACATATTAGACAACAACACCTAAAATAAATCTCCAGAAACATGTAGAATACGGGACATTTAAATCAAAATTGACTACATTTATTTTGTTAGCATACATAGCTATTTTTGTGGTGAACAACTTATGCATGACAAAACCATGCCCCTCCAACTGTCAGTCTACTTTTCAACATCCAATCAGTTCACAGGAGAAGAAACAAGCCACGCCCTCTATTTTCCTCCTTTAGTTCTGTCTCTCTCGAAAGTACGTCACAATACGGAAGTAAAAATGGGTTGCAAACTTGAACTTTTTTGTTTCTTCATTCAATGCCAGGTAATATAAAACAAAGTCGATGTGTTGTAAATCATCACACTGACCTCTAGACCTAGACTGTAACGAGACAAACGTAGAGACAAGGACGAGCTGGATAAATGTCCAGATGAATTACTAGACAACAGAAGGAGAGAAAACAACTGACATCTAGAACACAATATAGAGAAACACTAAAGACATCAACCAATAAAACCCCGGCTGAAATACACACTCATGAGCTGACGATGGGAACAGGAAACAGGAGCTAAATACAAACTAAAAGTCCTAAACTAAAAACACAAACATGACCCGCCTGCAAATGTAATGTCTTCATCTTTATTTTTTATTATTTTGTTACACTGTGATTTACTTGCGTTTCAATACGTGTTTAATCACTAGAGGTCCACAAATGTATATGATGATTATTTACATTACATATGATAATATCAGCAAGTAGTGGTTTGTGATTTACTTGCAATTTAATAAACTTGTGATTTACTCAATAGACACTATACAATGTCCCAAAATATATATCATGATTATTTGCATTACAAATGATACTATGTAATTTTTAATCAATAGACACCTTTTGAGGTCCAACATTAATGACTGTTTACCTTACAGATGATGTTTTTTTTGGTTGAAGACAGAATTGAAAAATGTTATGTTGTTTGCTTTAACACCAGCTGACTTGAACTCCAGAAGTCACACTGATATGCGTCTGCGGCCTGCTCTGCTTCACTGCCCTCAGTATACTGCAGCTGTATTGTGCTGCCGGGCGTCGTCATGGCCGTCGCCACGGTGCTATTGTCATGGCGATATTACAGTATCAATACCCTGACACTGCGACAAAGAGACAGCAGCCAATGCCACATCACTCCACCCCTTTAACCCCTCTCCTCTCATTCTCCCTCCATCCTCACCAATCGATCCCTCCATCTCTGACTAAATATGTACGTATTGATTCAGCGTCGGTCCCCTGCTCTCTTCTTCCATCCCTCTCTCTCTCTCTTTTTCTTTCTTTCTCTCTAACATCTATCAGGTTTCATCTCCCCTCAGACCACCCCTACGCCGCTCTCTTTTCCTCCTCTTCATCTGTCATTTCATCTCCCTTTTTTCACTCCTTCCTGTTCTCCATGCCATCTCTTCCCCCCACCTCTGCAAGGTTTTTTTTTCTTTCTTTCTTTTTTTTGTCTCCGTCTCACTCACTCTCTGCATATTAATTGGTGCATTTGTGCTGCGGCGTACAAGACAATCAAAGCGTTGGGGGCGGGTGATGATATGACTGTATCAGACACCACACACAACACACACACGTTCACGCAGACACACTCGTGTGAGCTGACAGTCAGAGGTGTGTGTGAGTTAATATCCAGATTCCTCTCCAAAATCATCCTCAAACTCCCAAACATCTGAAGATCTGAACCAGACAATAGCACCTGTACACAGAATCAGAATCTGACATACTAACATTTCATTGTATAGAGTAGCTACAGAGAGATTATTGTTGTTGTACAACTGAGTGCTTCAAAAGAATTATTAGTTTAACCTATTTATTTATTTAGTTGTTTGTTTGTTTGTATCTTCGGGGGGAAAAAAAGTTCTGAATGTGACGCACAGAGATTTTCTGTTAAGGGTCTTAGTATTAGTATTATTAATTTACTTTTTCCTGATTTACTGCAAAATGCTTTGAATTTATTAGGGATTCAACTTCTTCTTATCATCTTCTTAGTGTTATCTTTCTTTCCCCCATCTAAATCAAAATATTACAGGAGATGGCAATTAATTGTCTGTATAATATTTGTGTTTATGTATCTATATATTATACAGAGCTAATTGGAGATGCTTATTTTTGTTATCATTGTTTTAAAGCAAAATCTTCCAGCTCCAGTAGTAGTTTAACCTATTTATTTGAAGGAAACCCCAAAGGGTGCTGAATCTGATTATCTCTGTAGATGTTTATTTATTTGTTTATTAATAGATTTCACATCAAAAGAGGGTAACAGTATGCTGAAATGTATGGCATCTACACTATATATAGAGATGCATTCTTATTACTATTATTGATGTTACTATTTTTTCTTAGTGTTGCATACAGAGAAAAGAAAATCTCCAAATGCATTAGTTGGAAATGAATAAATGCATTTTTTATTTATTTATGACTTGCATGTATTTTCTGTTACAGGCCGTTGTTGTTTGTTTAAAAGAGGGTAAGTGGCAGGCATTACACTTCTTATGGCCTGTGGTCGTGTTGTTCAGCTACAGTCAGTAGAAAAGAGCGGATGGTGAGCCGCGCGCGCGCACCTGCGCTGCTCCCACGTGGAGCGCGAGTTTCTTCACAATCCCAACTAAACTACAGAAGCCCTTTCTAACGGACAACAAAGTGTGAGGGAGAGAGAGAGAGAGAGAGAGAAAAAAACTTCCTATAGGCTCGTCTTTAAAAGCCGTCCGAGCGTAAACCTGAGCGCCTCGAGCAGGCGCGAGAAAGTTGCACGCTGCTTGATTTCTGCCAAAAGTCCATCCCGCGAATCTATAGATCGTTTTAAAATGGTGCCTCCGCGAGATTATAATTACATTTGCAACCTACAGCCTCCGCCTCTCTCTCTCTCATTCACTCACTCACGACTGCACAATAAATGGATCTTTGAGAAAAGAGAGAGAGAGGGAGAGAGACGTGTGAGGAACGAGGGGAGGAGGAGGAGAAGATAGAGAGGGCAGAAGGGAGGGGGCATCGGCGTATGCTTGTATACAACTACCCCCGATTTCCATTTTTTCCCCTAACTCGTAATGTATTTAATTCAAGTGAAACGTAATCATGACGTGTGTTGTCATTAATCTCCTCGCCGCCTCTCCCGTAAGTACATTCAGCCTTACTTTCATCACAAAATATCCGATTCATTTCAAATAACTAACCTAATCTGCGCTTTTTGGGCGATTTTTACTGATGCACATCGCTCGCGACTGTGACGGTGTGCGCGAGAGTACAGTTTGAGACGTATAGAGAGCGATTGTTGTCGCCTCCATAAACAACAAATATCCGACGACGACTTTTTTTGGGGGGGTGCTGATCAGGGGAACGAAAAGCGGAATATATACGGAATAGCCGTCGCGTTTACACCTCGCGTTTCTTTGCACACACAGGACATATTGATTGGCGTCTGGTGTGTGTCTCTGTTAGGGCACATCATACGTGTTCTCGCGCATACACACTTCCTCACTTTTGTCTCGTGCCGTGTATGTTGCCGGTGTGTGTGTGTGTGAGAGAGAGAGCGCGAGTGCGCGCGCGTGTGTGTCCTGAAAGAGATGCGAGGCTCGCGCATGAAAATGCAAGTTTCGTTCTTTAAGGCCCTTGAATATTTCCAGAGCCTCAAGTGTGGAAAGAAAGTGCCCTGAAGTCAGAGGTGCAAGCCGACTGTAGATGTTTGAACTTTTTCAGTTCGAGAAGCAAGTGTTCATTTCTCCGCTGCTGCAGTATTGCAAAGTTTTATACTTTATGAGAAGCTTTACTTAGTTCTGTTGCAATCAAAAAAAGCCCTTAATTCGTGCGGGACGCAGAAATCTCCGCCTGTATCGGACGCTCTGGGGGGAAACAGCTGTTTAAATGCAGATTATTAATAACTTCGAACAACATAGGAGAGCTTTCCGTGCTGATGTTAATACAAAATCTGGTAAATTTGCACGCGCTCTGCATGTCCTAACGTCACCTCACAGATGCGCGCTCGCAATCGCTATTTAAACCTGCAGCTGCTAGTTTCACAAACGACCCTAAAACACGTAAAGTTTCGTGATTTGTCTCGATAGCGGTGGGATTGGCAGCGGATTTCAAGATGAAACCCCACGATGGCACTTTTCAGCTGCACCCTGATCGCTTGTCCTTTTCCCCTCCCTTTATCTTTTGTTGAGAGAAAAATCAGGAAGAAAATGGAGCGCACAACATCCCGTCCTAAAAAAAAGCTATATTTCTGTCTCGATTTGGGAAGAAACGATTCCGTCTCGTTTGTAAATAGAGGTTTTATGCGCGAGCTTAATGTCGGCGCTCGCGGGAGGACGCGTCGTGGGCGCATTTGTTTGTGAGCATTTATTTATTTCATTAATGTGGCTTTTTAATTGAGATGGCCGCGAGAGAGAAGGCGACTGAAAATGGTTGCGCGTTTTTACTGACGCACATCACGCGAGGAAAATCCTCTCATCTGATGTCCTGCAAATGCATCCCGCCATGAAACTTTACACACATATGTGTATGTATGGAAATTCTATAAGGCGCCATTGCTTCCCATTATTTAGCGCTGGCACAGATTTGGGGCATTGGCATAAAGGCTATTAGAAGAGGTGACGGAATGAGACCAGCCCCCTGAACTGACGCGACAGTTTGACGGATAAAGAGGGCAGAGCAGCGCAGAGATGTGGCTAACAGGGCGGTGGAAGCCCTGTAAACAACTTTTACAACCAGATCTGCTCCTGATAAGCTGCATGGACAGCACATCTGGAGAGATGTTCCAGTGACCGGGCACCTGGCTGATTCCGCCACAGATTTCCCGCTTGGTTTGGTGACATAATTAGCAATAACGTACAGGAGACTGGCGATCATAATCGCAAGTTTGCAAATGAGAAATACTGGAATCTGTACAGTATCTTCTTGTTTTATGTAAGGAACAACAGGTTGTCAGTTCAAAGTATCTGTGTGTTTGAGTCCCACTATACTATTAGGTGGCTGTACTGTATGCACAAAATAATAAATAAACAAGTGAAATGTACTTATTGTGTTCATATTATATTGTGAAACACAGTTGCACGTTATCTTAAGGTAACCTTGTGAGTAGAATGTGCCCACCACAGTAACACTTTATTTTAAGGTGTCCATAATACAGACTAATTATCTAGTAAGTACTTAGTAGTAGCTGTTGTACATAAACCAGAATCTACTTACCATGTAACTAAGTTACGGAACAGTTTGTAATTATGTAGATGTAATGGGCTGCTACTGTTACACATTTGTTACACAGCTACTTATGTAACCACACGTGTTGCAGACTTTATACAATGTAATTATAAATCAAGTACACATACATATGCTGCTTAAAAAAGGGTGTATCAAGAGCGTACTTGATGTGTATCTGTACTGTACACCTCATCTAGCTGCACCTTCATTTGATTTAACCCATTTGTACACAAATGAAATGCATGTAATACCTTTCTAATTACATTAATATTACACAGACATAAGCTACTTAAAATAAAGTGTATCGAGATAGTACTTAAGTGTAACTGACTCGGTGTGTAACAGTAGCTGTCTGTCACATCTACATCATTACAAACTGTAATTACAGGTTATTTCATAGTTAAGTTACATGATAAGTACATTTTATTTCATGTAAGTACAACAGCGACTACTAAGTACCTAATTAGTTAATTACTCTGTATTATGACACCTTACCTGTGACCGCAAACTATGGTTACAGTTGCATTTGTTACAGTGCAATTAAACATGTATGTAGTGAGTAATATTAATTAACTACATGTACTTGTATTAATTGTTTAAGGCTAGGATTGGGCATTGGCTTAGGGTTACATGATTATGCATAGTTAATTGTTATTATAATAGTAACATGTAACAAGGACACCTTAAAACAAAGTGTTACCCAGAACACTTTTGCTGCTGTTGAGATGGGATACAGGTTTGCATGTTATGCATTATTATAAAAAGTTAAAATATGCCAGTTACATGCACCTGATTTGACCGCTAAAAACTGCTTTTGAATGGTTTAACAGAATGCGGTTATGTTTATTTTGGCTTGTTAATTGACAGGCTACCTCATAAAGCATACTTTTAAATTTATTACTGCTTTGTAATGAGCACTGCCAAGTTCAAACCCAGCAGGGCTCATCTCGTTCATGCAGATATAGATCAGTGTTGTCGGTTTGAGTTCCTCTCTCTGCTCAGATGCCTGAAGCTAGACTTTCTAGCGCAGCACACTGCCTTTGTGCACTTGTTGCTCACAGAGAAAGCCTTACAGCTCGTTTCACTGGTGGAGGTCAGAGGTGGACTGTTCGTTGTAAAGAGAAAAAGAAAATGAATTCTGATTGAAAATGATCACTTCTTTAGATCATTCAAGGGTTGATTAAACCTGAATCAGAGCTCATGCTCTCTTGATGTCCGTTGACTCAGGCCCAGTTTACACCTGTTATTATCCATCTCAGGTGATCCAGCAGCGCTTTTGACAGGTCAAGTCGTTATTATGCGATTACGTCTCATATCTATGTGACTGCAAGTTGATAAAAGGATGGGGGAAAGCCATACCACTGCTCCCAAATATAGGCTCCTTTTTAATTTTGATATTATAAATACATACATACATATAGTCTGTGACTGCCAGTCTGATGCAAACACGTTTGTGGTTTCTAAATGTTGTATAACAGGAGCATTGATGTTTACACCACAGAAGCAGTGTGTTTGAATGTGGTTGTAGTGATCAGATCAAACACGATTTGGATCCTTTTCACTGGATCACCTGAGATGGCTATTCATACCAGGTATAACAAAACTAATCTTAAAGCGATGGTCCACCCAAAAATGTGTCACTCTCCTTCAAGTTATTCCAAAACGGTATGCTTTTCTTTTATCTGTGGAGCGTAAAGAAGATTGTGAAGAGTGTTTTGAAGAACCAAACTGGCTCCGAATGACTTTCATAGTATTTCTTTCTACGTGTTGAATAGACTAAATCAGAACATCAGCTGTTTGGTTATCAGCACTCCTCAAAATATCTTCTGTGTTCAACAGAAGAATGAAACTCAGGTTAGGAACAACTTAAGGGTGAGTGAAGGGTGACATTTCTTTTATTCGTTAGCAAGAATTTAACAAGAGCTCTTTTTATTGTAAGCTTGAACTTGACCAAGGGAGTTGTTTTAGTGAAGCCCTCAGATTTGACAGCAGTTTTAGTTCTTCTAAAGCACCTCCGTGTAGAATCATTTCAAGGCTCATATCCTCTTGTCATGCTCCCTTCAGGAGATAATGGGCGAGATTGTGATCTTTTGAACTTGCATGTCCTCTCTTCAGCATCTTCAAACTGTCTCTCAGAGAAATGTAACTCAAGGAGAGCAGGTGAAGGTGGTGGGTGACTTGAAATTCCGACCTAAAAAGAGGAAGCTGACGGGAAAGAAGATTTTGCACACGCTCGAGACGCTGTGTGTGGGAGCTGAGAGAGATAAAGTTCAGGCCAAGGTTAGAAACAGGAAATGAATTTTGTCCATTGGGAATTGTTGTATGACTGCAACAAACCCGAATCCTACACGCACTGACCTCAGAAATCCAGCTCAGAGATACGAGAAAGGTAAAGTGCAGTTCAAGCCTCAAAGTTTGCCCGCACACACAGGCATCGCATACTGAGCAATCATTTTCTCTCTTAGTCTCTCTCACAATTTAAAGATACCGCTCTCTGTCACTCGCTCTCCCCACATATCAAAGAACAGGCTGCGATAAAGCCATTCATGTTATATTTTCAAGGCCTCAAGTCTAAAGTCTTTCAGTACGTATGAATGATCTCTTTTTAGCCTTTAGATATGTTACATGGCTACACTGTCGGAGGCCCAGTGTGTCCTCACACCGAAGGCAGGAGACGTTATTTCAGGTGCTCGAGGCTACAGAATACAAACCGCAGCGAGGAAAATATCTGTTTTATCAAAGATGGCTCAAGTGCTTGTTCAGTCGTATAGAGGTTTTATGAGTGGTTTTTCAGAGCGAGTTAAGATGTGCGTCATGTAAACGTGTTCTTGTGAAATGCAACCTATTTAAACTACAGCTACTTCTGTCGTAAACATTCAATAAAACCAATTAGTGATACTTAGATAATGGAATTATCAGTTTACCTCAATCAGAATTCTACAGATGCTGTCAACATAATCAATCTTTATGGGCTCATAAGCAGCACAGGTATATGTGTAGCAATGGCCAACGATTCATTGTATGCCTGAAAATGCTACATTTTTCTTTTATGTCAGAAATCGTTAGGATATTAAGGAAGGATCATGTTCCATGAGGATATTTTTATACATGTCCTACCGTAAATATAACAAAACTTGATTTTTGACCCTTACGACTGGTTTTCTGCTTTTTACTTTAGTGTAGCGAAAGTCCAAAACTAAAAGCACGACATACATCTAATAGTTTTGATAGCAGCTACATTGCATGTGGTTCTTTCAAACGGCAGTGGTCTATTTCTCTATTCTCATTTTTGTTTATACAATATTCATTCCTTTACATACAAAGCCGTTAAATAGCTGATGCATGTGCCCCAAGAAGGCACAAAATGTGCCAGCGTGTATTTGTGTGTACAGGGAGTGTAGCATGTGGCCATTCAGACAAAGGTGTTTAGCATGCATGAATCATCTAGTGACTAGGTGCCATATTGAGTGTGTGTGTGTGTGTGTGTGTGTGTGTATGTGCATGCATTATTTGCGCATGCTGCTTTATCGCTCTCCTGCCTTCATCTCTCCCCTCCCCCTTCTGTCTAGCACCTTATCACTCTCTCCATCTATCCAAATTTGGAGAAGCTTTATTGGCGTGACAGGGTTGGTCAGACACGAACGTGTCTGTCAAGGCGGAACAGTGCATTGCCATGACGATATTCATATGATAATAATGCCAACAGACCAAACAGACTGCAAGATCCTCCATTGCAGAGCAGAACACTCTGTCCCCTTTTCTCGGCAGATTTACTCATCAAATATGCTCATTCAGAATGTATTTGTGTTCTTCGTTTATGTTTTTTTCTTCACTAACACCCCCTCTCATTCTCTCTTTCTCGCCTGTCTGTCTCTCTCCTCTTTTCTTTTCTCTTCGCCATGTTGGCAGGCCCCAATCTACCAGCTGATATCAGCATTCCCTGGCACTGTGCCAACTGGCACCGCTGCAGAGAGACAGAGAGTGAGAGAGGGAAAGATAGAATGAAAGAAAATCAGTCAAGAACAGGGGGAGGAGGGAATGAGGGTGAAAAGAGAAAAAGTGCAGGGGGTGGAATCACAATCTATGGAAGTGAAAAGACAGAAGGAAGGAAAAAGGAGGACAATAATGGTGGGTTTAGGAAAGAAAGAAGGAAAGAAAGAAGGGGGGGGGCAGTATGATTGATATAGTGTAATATCGTTGTGAGTCACGGCTGAGCTAAAATGTCAACTGGCTGTGTTAGCCACCGGTTCGTCCAAGTTTTATGTCACAGATACACATACTTTCAAACACACACACACTCACAAACACACACTAATACACAAGCAAATACTTGATTGTGTACATAAATCCCAACTCAGACACAGGCATACAGTTCAGTCGGTAAATACAGAAAAAAAACACCTACCCACACAAACACAAGCATAGTGACACATATCCAGGCATACAGACGCCCTCACAGATGTTTAGCAGATTGTCTTTCTGTAATCATCAATGAAATTCATTTTCTCTTATTTATGAAAGAAGCAGCTGGGGTTTTTTTGTGTTTTTTTGTATCTGGGCCTGTCCGCTGCAGACTTATGCAATGTATGCATGCGTGGCTTTATGCAATTGTTCACTTCTTAGTGTGTTAGGGCGTGTGTCCTAATATGAGTATCTAGAGTAAGAGTAAGAGCAGATATATCTGTGTCTGGATTTTGAGATGTATGTATTTTTGTTCCAATTTAAGCAGCTACTGTATGTGTATGTGCAGGAAGGGCGTGTGGGGAAGTCCAAACATCACGCACCCATCCTGTTTGGGACAGTCCATGTCCTGCTCTGCCCTTAGACCCGTACACAGGAACAAATGTGTGTACACTCATTTTTTTTTATTCTGTGTTGTACTTGACAGGGGACTGTTGGAGGTGGTCAGGCAGATTGCCACCATCAGAACACAACCTCTTTAAGTCAAGGAAACGAAGCATGGCATAGACACATAAACAGTGAGTCATCTATTTGTCTGTCTGTCTATCTATCAGTATAATCTAGATCTAATAACAATTATTTATTCTTTTCTCGCTCAGAGTATGGATTCCCCACCAGAGAGTATGCTGGCTCTTTCCTGTGAGCCCCCATTGTCTCCTCCCTCCATGCCATCCCTGGACCACAGTCCCCAATTCCTACCCCAAAGTCCTCAATCTACCCCTTCTAGCCCTCAAACTGAACTCTATGCCCTGGTCTCACCTTGCCCTCTTCCAGAGGCCAGCCTCCAAGATGAGGAAGAGGATGAAGAGCTGTCAACTCCCCCATCACCCACTCCAGCGGTGGCGCTGTTTCCTGGTGAACTGGAGCTTGGCAGTCCCTCATCAGAGAGCAGCCCCCCAGCCACACCATTAACACCTTTTCCAGGTTTTGGAGCTCTGGAGCAAGCCATCTCCTCTGGACAAAGTACCACCTGCGATGATGAGTTGGATCTTCAGCTTTTCAACAATGAGGGCATGGCTGTCCCTGGAGGGACCAACTCCGGGCCTGGCTTAAGGTTCCCATGCCATGTGTGTGGAAAAAGGTTCCGCTTCCAGAGTATTTTGTCCCTCCATGCTCGTGCACACAGTTTAGACAGGGAGCGTCGAGCTTCAGCTCCCTACCGAACCACACATGCAAAACTGCAGCAGAACCATGTGGGCGACAATGTAATCCAGAATCTCAACAACAGAGAGCCTGGTCTGAAGCTGAGTCCATTATCTGGGTCATTACAAAAGAGTATGGATGAGGACATGGTTCCAGAGGAACCTCTTCAAACTGCTAGCAGCCCTCAGTTCCTCTTTGAAGGAACCACAGCCCTGACTCCACCTTTAACAGAGGAAGCCCCAATCTCAACCTCCTTTTCTCCACTTGGCCATGCCCACTTGGAAGACAACACCTCCTCCGCAGCTGCTTCTGCCTTCCGTTGTCATGCCTGTAAGGGTAAGTTTCGTACAGCTTCAGAGCTGGCACGTCATGTACGGATCCTCCACAACCCCTACAAATGTACAATGTGTCCCTTCTCAGCCAGTCAGGAGGAAAGCCTGGCTGCCCATCTGCAGGAGAGCCACCCACCGGAAGAGCCTACTCCTGAAACGGTTTTGCCTTCTCACCCCATAACAGCACCAACAGAGACTCCTCCCTCACAAATGCCAGTTGTTCCAGCGTTCCGATGTGAGACGTGCGGGCAACGTTTTACTCAGTCCTGGTTTTTGAAGGGGCACATGCGGAAGCACAAGGACTCATTGGATCACAAGTGCCAGGTGTGTGGTCGTGGCTTCAAGGAACCCTGGTTTCTAAAGAACCATATGAAGGTGCATCTCAACAAGCTTGGCCTCAAGGCTGGATTGGGAAATCTGGGGCCGGCTGGAAATGAGCAATCCAAAGGTCCTGCAAGCACACAAGTGCTGGGGGCCCTGTATTCCAACTTGCTCCTGGCTCGCAGTATGACCGGTGGCGGTGGTTCTGGAAGTCGCACAGAGAGGTCAGATGCCAGTGCAGGATCAAGCAAATCCTCTATATTGGGTTATCTGGGTTTACCCAAAGATGCCAGCAATGGAAGTTGCATGGAGCGCCTTCAGGCAGTGGCACAGGTTGCAGAGATGGGTAATGGCGGAGGACGGGGAAGTGAGGCAACAGATGGAGCGGACCAGGCAGCCATGTGGCAGCTGGTTGCTCAGAGTCTGGTGGCGGCACAGCACAACCAACAGCAGCAGCGATCTCATTCGCAGCATCAGCTTCCTTCTTCACGAGGCACAGTCGCTGGGGAAGCCAAGCAGATGAGGGCCTACCTAGGTGGGCTGGGTTCTAGGGAGGAACTGGAGAGATCTAGTCCACCTTGGGAGTGTCCAGATTGCGGCAAGCTGTTCAGAAGCCTTCAGCAGGTGGTTGCTCATGCCCGTGTCCATGTCCAGAAACCACAGAAAGGTCAAAGTGCCCGAGGGGGCATGTCCAGGGAGGAGGACATTATAAACAGAGTGAGTGGAGCTCAGGCAACAGGTGGAGTAGGAGGAGGACAAAGAACTAGTGATAATGAAGGAAGGCAGGAGGGAAAGCAACTACCATCAGGAGTCGGGACAGCTGGGAGCTTCCATTCTGTCATATCACATCTTTCTGGTAAGAATAAACAAGCATAATCAAAAACAGATGACGTTATCGGTACAATATTTCTTATCTGTTACAATCCTTCATAGGCTATCACACTGCAGGGCCAGTTTTTTTTTTGTTTGTATGTTTTTTGTTTTTTTTTTGTTTTTTTTGTAGTAGTAGTATTTAATTGTTAGTTTTGGAATATTTCCTCCCTGTGTTTCAGGAAGGCAGGCCTATTCTTAAACAGCATAGATACAGATTATATTTAAAAGCAATTGTTTTTATTCATTATATGTTATCTCATCTCAAGGTCAGAATGGTCTTAGGGGATCACCCCCCTCCACTTCATCTACAAGGGAGCGTGTTCGGGGAACAGGGATGAAGGATTGTCCCTACTGTGGTAAAGCCTTCCGGTCTTCCCATCACCTTAAAGTGCACCTTCGTGTACACACAGGTAAGGCCAACATGAATAGTTGAACTGTGATTCAAAAACCAGTGGCATGTGCAGAACCAGGGTGTACTGTATCGGCTTTCAGGAGCCATTTGGAAAGAATTACATTTCCCTAAGCCAGTGGTCTGCAACCTTCAAAAGATCATCAAAAGAGCCATTTTGCACTTGGAGCCACAAAACCTATTTGAACCCTAAAAATAAAGATAACATGGCGAATAACTAAAGTTCTTTATTCAGCTTTGTTCCAGGGCAATAATATTAACATATTATTATTATTATTATTACATTTCTGCCCCTCTCACTTCTGAAATGATTGCTATGCCCATATATATTCCTTATGACAGTTATGATTATGTTTCAGTTTAAATTTAGATTTTTTTTTTTTTCCCAATGCCTGTTTTATTAAAAGTCGGGGGAACATTTCCACTGTGTACAGTATTTCATGCCCATGCTGCAGGGAGCCACCACGGAGGTATGAAAGAGAAGCAGAAATTAAAGGGTTACTTTAAAGTAAAGCATTTTTACTGCATAATTTCTATAATAATCATTCTTCTGGTGGTTATTATCATTATGTAATTTATTACATTTCATAGCCCCATATGGTCATTTTCCTGATTTAGCATGATTAAAATCATATGGATATCAGGTTCATCCACAAAATGTCTTCTACCAAAAAAAAAAGCAGTGCTCTCACGGTTGATGAGAGATGGAATGTCCTAATTTAACAGTAATGCACTGGGGACTACACCTGATGCTGCATATGATGACAAGCACTGCCCTCTATCTATCACTGTTTGTTACTGCATATAGTCATTTCAGACAGTCATTTTCTTTTTTTTCTTTTTTTGAGCAGCCTGGCTAATGGAGCATTGATATTCGTAGACACATTTCTGTTATTAAAATAAAATTTTAGTTTTCAGTGTAATTAACATGAGCGCTTAATTCCTTGTTTTAGGTGAGAGACCATACAAATGCCCACACTGTGATTATGCTGGCACCCAGTCTGGCTCTCTCAAGTACCACCTTCAACGTCATCACCGTGAGCAAAGGAACGCTATGGCAACAAACACAAATTCCCAATCACCTAACCTCCCCTCTCTGACCGGCTCTTCTCATGAAGGGTCAAAAAAGCGCCGCCTCCCCTCCATATCCCAGTCCTCTTTTGGGAGGGTTCCTGGAGAAGCTCCTTCTTCGAGGCACAGTCAGTCATGGGCTGCAAGCCCGTCAGAGAAGAAGGAGGGCACGTCGGCATCTGGTCGTCAAAGAGAGGGAGACATGGAGAGTCAGTATCGCAGTCTGTCAGGGATGATGGGTACTCTCTTTGCTAGCGGTCTAGAACCAAGTTGGATTGGGGAGGTGCCACCTCCGAAAATGCCCAAAGTCTCTCGACGGAAACCCCTTACTACAAGCCGCATGATGTCAGCAAATGGCTACCAAAGTGGGGTGACGTCCAGTGGGTCCCAGGAAGGAGGCTTTGAACCTCTGGACCTGTCCCGCCGCCCTTTACAAGATGAGGGGGGAGTGAGTAGTGCTCTAGGTGCACCGTCAGGTAGCTCTAAAGGAGGGAATGACATACTCAATCAATGCGTGTTCTGTCCCTTCCGGACCTCCTCTGTTGAGCTGATGGCCATGCACCTTCAGGTTAATCACACCAGCAAATCTCGACGCAAGAGGGGAGCCCCTCTCGCTTCTACAAATCATTCTCCAAGAGTCACTTTGGCTGGGCCAGACCGCGATCCGCTGGCTCTGTGGAAGTTCCTCGGTGCAGAGGATGGAGTAGCATCTCCTGAGGATTGGGTCTCGTCAAAGACAAGAGCTGAGAATGGAATCAGTCCAGAGAACAGGGATGTAGAGGACAGTTTTGAACTGGCCCCTGGACCCATGGGAAGTGTCAGTGAGAAGGGACTTAAAATGAGAGGGGACCTGGACGAGGAAGATGAGGAAGCTGATGAGGAGGAAAATGAACTGGAAGCAAATGGCAGCTTTGGAAATGCACCCCTGAATCAGAGCAGAAAAGCTGTGTCTGTTTCATCAGATCTCATGGCTGAGGATCTGCCCAAGGAGGAAGAAGGCATCTTGGGGAAATAACATAAAACAAGAGCCCTGGATGAGTTTGGACTAGTGTTGTCAAAAGTACAGACTTCGGTACCAGTCAGTACTGAAAATGTCAATTTGAAAACGTTTGAGCCATGCTTCACATGCTCAACAGATATGACTGTGAATGGGTACAAAGGTCATCGCTGAATCAGTCAGCGATGTTTAAGAATTGGCTCAACTGCGATCAAATGTTAGTTGCAAACTGACATTTAAAAAAAAAATATCAGTAACAACTGGAACCAAAGTCTGTAATTTCGATAAAACTAGTTCAGATATAGCGGCAGGGGAGAAATCTTTGGGAAATAGTTGTTCAGGCTCCCCCGTACAACCCTGTAGAAAAAAAACAAAAAAAACAGCATGTGTTGGTTAGGTATGGCAGCTAGTTTGAGCTGGTCCTTAGATGATCTTGAACTGGTTTAAGCTGCTCCAAAGCAACTAGCTCCTGCTCAGGACCAGCTCAATCCAGCTGCCCTCCTCCAAAACATACCTACCCAGCATATGCTGGTTTTTCAACAGGCAATTCAAACCAAGGGCAGACCAGTCGCTATGCTAACATACTGTACAGTATCAGTAAACAGATAACCTGCAAAAGTATTTAAGTCAAACGTTCCCCTTAATATATCCTTCTAGCCCCCCCTTGGTTAGTGATCGATTACCTCTACACACACACAGAGACTCTAAATCAAACAGAGATATCAAGGTATTGTATGCTAGTCTAAAACTGCCTGTTTGGGGCCTTCTTGAACACTGTTCTCTTGTTCCTGTCTTCTCGTCAGTGAACGCAATTGCCAAGTTGTATTTCATTTACAATTCCCTTGCTCCTGTGAATCTTGCTCTCATCTCAACGAGGACCTGGAATGTCAATCTGGGGAGCCGGAAAAGCAAAAAAGAGACACTGCTCTTAATCGCTACGATACATGCAGTATTAATGCTGAGAGAGACGGACATCCTACTTCCACGTGAACTTGATCTAACTGCACGTCTTCAGTAAACCAAAGGAGTGAGCACACTTCTTACCATGCACCTGCCAGACTCTGAACAGAATGCTGTGATAACTGAAAGGTACTTGTGAATCACCTCTAACCCAACAGGACAAAGTAAAGATTATATTACCAGATATCCACACACTGCCAGTCTGCTCCGACGGGTCTTCTTCAGATATTATATGAAACAGAGATTCTGCCTCTTCTATATGCTATTTCTCTCAGTGCCTGTTGATGTAAAAGGTTTTTTTAGCAGATTCAGCAACACAGGAATATAGTTACAGTCAATATATACAGTACGTATGTGTAGTTGTACTAGAGCGTAGAGTTCTGTGACAATATGGTGGCAGTTTGTGTGACTACGTCTGCTGTGAATGAAACAATGAATGAGCCCAGAGCACCACATGTGGGAACAGCTGGCCATTTGACAAGGGCCCTATGGAAGTGTTTACGTTGCAGATACCACCACTAGGATTCCTGGGTGGAGTCCAGTCCACCGTTACTACAGAAAGAATAATTTCAGGGTCGCAAAACGAATCACAATCTAGAAAAAGGAGACTCGGCAATATATCCTTCATATTCCTGTAATATCTCAGATTCCCAAACCATCCGAGAGAGGATGGAAAGTGGGTCTCTACTAAAACATTCAGTAAGCTGTTTTTTTTTTAGACGTGAGTAGACATATTTTGTTTTTTAAATATCGAAAACTAAAAAAAGAGAAAACACACACACACACACACACACACTAACAAATTCAGACATCCCAGTAGAACATATGTAGCTTTTGTAAAGATAAGAGATCAAAAAGAGAAAAAAAAGGGGTTTTCCTTTTAAGAAGTGTTCATGGAAATGGATATGGAGAATAGTAATAAGTATTATAATAATTATGAAAGAAGACTGCTTCAGAATGTCTTTAGAGCACTGTGCAAAGTTTCTTTTCCTTTCGTTTCGCCTTTAAATGCAGACCAAACGTTCTTTTCCCCCGAACCATTTCTTCACAATGCTGCAGATTCAGTTCCCGTTCCCTTAAATGATGCGTTTATGTATTCACCAATCAGCAAATCAATCGTTCGGACACACAATCAATGTTAAAGCTTGCCTGATGATCTTGAAACTTCAGTGATTGCTAATATATTTATAAGCTGATGCTGAAATCGTGTCCAAGACACGTCCCAGTATCGGCATTGTCAGTCTGACTGATCTGCTTGCCAAATTTGATTTGATGTAATCGTGTTGCATTTTCAATGTGAAATTAGCACATCTTACAAATGATGATCTACTTTCCGCGTCCAACTCTGTGAAATCATGTCCATCGGGTCATCTCATTTTTGTCGTTAGACACCGAGTAGGCGGTACTTTTGTCTGGTGATTGACAGAGGCTGGCCTTAATACGTGCGTTATCGTGTCCTTGTTTTGTGTGTAGATTATCTTACGCGTTCAGTAGCCCCTGATGTGGTGTTCCTTTGAGATAACAGTCAAGCCACTGTGCCTTCTGTCCTGAGCACTTCCTCAAGTATTTTGTAAGCTCACCAAAAGCACTTAGCCCCTACTGTTTCACTTTGTATTCTTTGGTAAACTGCTCTGTATGTCTCTGTATCTGATCCTCTGTTTTGTAGGGGTCATTTCCATTTCATAATGACGAGTGTCATTCCATCATTCGTGTGTGCTGTTGCATCTCCCGCTTCCCCCTCTTCCCTTTAGCGTATGCACCACTGAAAGCTTACGTACTATCTAGCTCCGAGGCCTTTTTAGACGTTACTTTGATTTCTACGATGTTACGTTCATGCCGATGAGATGAAATCAAGCTCTTCTGCTCATAATTATTATTATCATTGTTCTTTTTGTTTTATGGAAGAAAAAAAGCAAAAAAAAAAAAAAAAAAAAACATGAATAAAATGTGTCTCTTGAATGTTGTACAGATAGAAATAGAGATGTTGTGTTTTTAAGGAGAGATCAAACCGGGATACCTGCTCTCCATCGCTCCCTGCGCAGCCACACATCTGCATCAGCAAGGTTGTGGCTCTTTTAGGACGGCCTAACTGTGTACAGGGATCAGGGCAATAGTTTTGTGTTGTGTGTTTGTGTGTGCGTGTGTGCACTGATGTCTTAAAAATGAATATTGTGTGAAGATATACTGACACTGTGAAATAAGCATAAAGTATTCCCAAACAGTGATGTGCTGCTCAAAAATTCACTACGTTTTTTTTCTTTTTCTTTTGTTGTTGTTCCACCAGAAGTGTGTGAATTCATAAATATTATCCAGTGTGAGGGGAGAGGTGGGGAGAAGGTCTGGTTTGGTCTTTTCAGTAGCTGACTGCTGTTGGTGGCAGAGGAAGGTGATCTAACATAGTAGTGACTAATATGAAATTGTGGATTGAGAAAAAAAAAAAGAGTAGAAAAGAATCAATAAAATAAAATAATAAAAAAATGGTTTGCTTGCTGTATGGTGTGTTTTGCATTACATTTCCTGCTATATTTGTGTGTGTGTGTGTGTGTATGTTAATAAAATGTGTGCTTGGGGATAAATGGTGACTGCATTAATATGTGTAGGCTTAATTTCTGGGGCATTAAAATACTGGTATGCCAGTTTTACATGCAGGGTTATATTAAAGTTGACTTTGTGAATGACTTTCAAAACATTGGACAGCCAATATGGTGTAAGCTTAGGCTGGTAATATTCACTTGTTGAAACTGCACCATTCACATTTGATGGGGAAAAAATTCAATAAAATAACAGGCTAAAGTATTTTTTGTGAACACTTGTACTTAAGTGAAATTTGCTTTGGAGAGATATGCCATTAATGAACAAATTAATATATTTAACATCCTCACTCCCATTTTGACTCTTTTAGCTTCATTTTTTCAACGTGAAGGTCCATTGCTTTAAATAAGAAACCTTGCTGCAATATGCAGAAGTGAAAGGCACTGGGGATTGTCTCCTCATGATATTGGGTAATAATACTGCCATTGTTGCATTTATATTGGACTGTAATTTGTCAACATAAACAGTCATAAAATCCTGAACTCCTGCCCCCAAAACTTTCCATTGGTCAATAAAACATAGGGAGGCACAGTCATTTAATCCAATAATATATCCCAAATATATGGCAAATTCAGATACTGCAGCCAGAAGAGGTTTCGTCAGCTTTGATTGTAAAATGCCATTGGCTCTTGTGACTGATCGCCTCATGCTAAAGCATAAACTTTTCTCTTTTTGAAGTTTGAATGAGATGTGAGCGCTTTAAGGGAGCTTGATCATTTCCAGCGATTACAACCTGATGATTTGCTCTGTTCTTTCTATAAAGATATGGCTTCAGATGACATGGAATGCAAAACAAACTCTAAAAAAATCACAGCTGTTTATTATTATAATTTTCTCATTATAATGGTATGTATAATACTCTTCATTGTTTGTCCTGCTCGCGAGAGATAAGGGCTTTTAGTTCTTTCCTTTCAGCATTATTTTAAAAGGCTGTATAATAACATATTTGGAGAAAACCAGTAGATGTATGTAATATCAGACACTGAGCACCACAAATATATTCAAATGGTATGATCCTAACACCCCGCGAATATTCGACTGTGAGATTGGGAGTCGAATCAGGCTCCTCGAATCGAATCGTCAACTATTCGAGGACACCCCTAATATATATGAAAACTGAAAAAGTTTTTTTTACTGCATTTTAACATGGATTTGTTTGAAGACCAGCTGTAGATGTTGGGCAAGGTGGCAGATAGCATCAGCAGCACATAATATCCACATTCTGATTGGTCAGATTGCCTGTCAATCAAGCTCATTGGGAACAGACAATTGGAGTAGAAGTACATGAATGCATGTCTGAGGGGAACTAA
Source organism: Enteromius paludinosus (assembly GCA_032361165.1). NCBI lineage: Eukaryota > Metazoa > Chordata > Actinopteri > Cypriniformes > Cyprinidae > Enteromius > Enteromius paludinosus. Next base: position 28,259,408 of record JAUMHQ010000059.1, read on the forward strand.
CTGTCATTAGACAAGTTTATGTAGTATTTTCTTTTCATCTTGCCTCTGAACAATGCAAATTGTAGTGTTCTTAAGTGCAGCTCTGCTTTTTGTTTACAGCAGTAAACCAAAAAAAAAATACATCATTGCTCTTCGTAAGTACCACCTGCTGGCAGAGAGTTAACCTGAGTCTCATTCTGCTCATCTGCTGTTTCGTTCAGATATGTTTTATGCAGTATAGGTTCACAAAACTAAAGTTAGGCCATTTTGATTCTGATTTAGATTAAAAGCTGCTTATGCTCCATGTATGCTGCATCTTTGTTAGGATGATGATTAAATTGAGGTGGTTGCCTCTAATTTGAAACGGAAAGACACACAGACTGTTTAAAGCGCCTCTATTATAGGTGATGAAAGGTTAATATTTTGGTTTTGGAGGTCCCCGACAGCAGGTTGACATACATACAATGACTCTTTGTATTATATGTAATTGGGAGTACATCATTCAATTCCAAATTTAAATAGCTTTAATCAGAGCATATGATGTTTTTAAATTCTCAGAATCAGACTACAGTTTGTTTTTTTATTGATAACATAGAGACAGATCATGGATAAAACGGCAGCAATTATTCATAATGAATTAATAGTCCATTGTATTAATAATTAATACTTAAGCTTTACTGCAGATCCTCTTTTCCTTCTGACTGACAATGATAAAGCAAACAACAGCAATATTTGTTTATCAACAGAAGGCATTTCCATATGCATTTCTGATGTCGGAAAGCTTTGAGGGTTCAAAAGTCAAAAGAAGCAAAGCTGTGAGATCTGCTGTTATAATGAATGCAGATGTTCTCCAAAACACAACCCTGACAGTCTCTGCCGTCCTCTGCTGAGCACAACTCATCTAGACCTCCTCTAACCCTTAAAGGTGCATGCTAGATAAAACATTTTACCTTATTTTTTTATAAACCAGTGCATTTATTTTCTGTTAAGTAAACGTTGCAATGCAACATGATTTTTGAAGGGCCTGTGATGATGCGTGAGAGTGAGTGAGTGAAAGACTAAA
>JAUMHQ010000059.1:28260549-28271045 GCA_032361165.1 Enteromius paludinosus
TAAGTAAACGTTGCAATGCAACATGATTTTTGAAGGGCCTGTGATGATGCGTGAGAGTGAGTGAGTGAAAGACTAAACTGAAATTTGGCATCACTACATACTGTTCACGACTGTAGCATTGCAGTTAAGATGGCATACAAACTCTCTGCCAGAAATAGTTCAGGCACAGTGCTTATACCAGTCTGACAAGGTATTTATGGTTTAACAAGATCATAGTTCATTCTCCAACAGAAGAGATACACCCATGCTGTTTACACATACAAAGATCCTCGCAGCTTGGACTAGCTTGAATAAAACACCTTAAGTGAATTGTTACGCAGACAAATTTACACCATTCTCTACTTTGAGGACCTACAGGAATCATGGAAACACTAATAGACACTTTCTTTGGTAAGTTTTTCAAACTCTGACATTCAAAGACTATTATAAGCAGTACTGATATCAGCCAGTCACGTGCAAAATTATTTGCAAGGAAGGAAATAAAATGAGCGATGGTTTTGCATCTCTTTCAGGGTCACTGCTTGCCTTTCTTTTTGGCATTGGTTCAGGATGTCTTCTCGGGCTCGTGTCTACTGTTCTACTGGCTGAAGCAACAGGACAGAATGTGTTTTGTGCAGTGGTACCTTTTGCACTGCTACACACAGCCGTTTTTATTACAGCATTAACAGTGGCTTGTGTGATTCCTTTAGAGATTTCCAAACTGGCAGATTTATTTCCTGGACTTCTGATTAGGCTACTGTCAACAACCTTTAACACACTGAGACGTGCTCAGCCTCTCACCGTCATAGGAGCAGTAATAATGTGCTTTTGGGTGTTTGGTTTACAAGATCTTGAATCACTGTGTCTAGGTCAGTGGGGAATGATAATCGCCATCACGTCTGAACTAAAGACACCAAACACAGCCGTTCTTACAATAACCACTGGAGTAGCTATGATGACCTTTGGAAGCACGGAAGGACAGAAAGAATATGGAAACATTATAGCACATATATTAAATATTCTATTGGTTGTGCCTCTGATAATTCCTTTTGCTATTGCATTTCTGGCAGACACGATTGCACAAACGGCCCCTGTCTCAGACATATGCGCTGTTGTTTTAGCACTGACCGCTTTTGTTAGACCAAGAGCTGCTGTGTGTTTCTTCTCACACATTATATCACAGTATGTAGGGCTGATTAAGGCTATCTTCAAAACCGTGTGTGTCTTTGTGGCAATCGTCATTTTCAGTTTCACTGTCACTTTAATGCTGATATTCATTGGTATGTTTCCCTATTTACTTTGGGGAGATGAATTTAATACATTAGCATTACAGGTTACTGTAAAAATGCTTTGCTGGAAGAGTTTTTTCTTTGATGCGGCATCAAACACCAGGGCAGCAGAACTTAGCCTGCAGGCGGCTGACCTAAAGATTGTACAAACATCACTTCAAATGATTGCAATTCTCGATGCAGTAATCACTCTAACTGTCATATACGGTGTAGCAGTTTTAGTTAGAGTACCAGCTCCAGTGATGAAAGCTAGAGGAGGGCTGATCTTGGCCTGGACGGGATCAGGAGCCGCTCTGGCTGTAGCACTCATGGTACAGATGGTTCTCGGACAAGCCATGCTGCTTAAAGGACTTGCAATTTCTGTGTTTATATCTGCATGTTTTTTCTTTATTTTTGAAATGTCCTTACAGAGTACATTCATACCTTTGTGTATTAACTTCACAGAGGCTGTAAAACAGCTTGGCTGGATGTATGTAGCCACTTTGGTAATCGCATTGGGAGTAGCTCTGCCTGTATGCATTGGATGGGTATGTGTTGCTATTGGAATATGTCTGGCAGTTAACACTATCCAGCTGATCCCTCTTCTCAGCTGGAACATTCAGGAAGATCCAGATGAAACTGACTGAATCAGACGAAGGTCTGTTGGGTGAGGGTTTACCTGTCATATCACTACAGGTGATTTTAGGCTTTTCATACATACGTTTGAGTTTATATGGATCTCCTCTGGCTATGTTGTATTCTAAAGAAAACACTCATAACATGCAGATGACCTTATAACTTTGAAGAGGTTGAAATCACTCTTTTTTAATTTATTTTATGTAATATATGTCTGAATGTTTTCCCAAATCCATTATGTTTTATTTAATTAATTTGTTTATTCTTGTCAGTGATGTTTATTGGGTTTTATGTTGCATGTACAGTAATGTTGTTAAATGAATGTTTTTGTCATATTTCAGTGTAATGAGTCTCATCATGATGGTGTTTAGTGTTTGTGTGAATAGATGATGTTTTTTAAAAGCTGCTTGTGATGGGCTTTGGTTCATCATGTGACTTTCTCATCATCACCTGCTTTTGGTGCTTGTCAGTGTAGTTTAAAGCTACAAAACATATCTCAGTACTTTAATAGGTTGGCATATTACCATTTTATCAGTTAAAATGTTGAAGTTGAAATTACGGTACTTCACTGTAAATTTAACTTAAAACCGTAACGCTTAAAATGTTGTGACCATATTCTTTTATAGTCGAATTCCAGCACCCACAGCTGCCGTTTCTTTACCGAAATGGTTTCCCAGTCTGGCTCTGATTGTAGCATTGTAGTTCAGATGGCATACACACCGCTGCCAAAAAGTCTGACAGTTTTTTTTCTTGGTTTAACAAGATCTTCTGCGTAGTTTATTTGTTAACAGAAGTATTACTTACTGTTCACACAAACACAGATTTCATCCTCACAACTCAGAGTAGCTTGAGTCAAGCACCTTAGATGAATTGTTACACAGTGCATTTTACTCCAGTGTCTCCTCTATGGGCATGCAGACATCATGCTCAGTTCTGCTAGAAACCCACTACCAAACTTTCTTCCAGAGTCAGTGCTTGCCTTTCTTTTTGGCATTGGTTCAGGAAGTATTCTCAGGCTTCTGTCTACTATTATTTTGGCTGAAGCAAGACTACAGAATGTTTTGTGCAGTTATGCCTTTTGCACTGCCACACGCAGCCATTAATAGTGAACTCGGACATAAACTTGGTTTCCTGAGCTTCTAATAAATTTACCGTGGAAAACTTTTAACACACTGAGACATGCTCAACCTCTCATCATTACAGGACAATAACAATGAGCCTAGGTCGCTTTGCTTTTCAAATGAGAGAGAGTAAAAGTTTGCATCTAGATTTTGCCTGGAGGGGGATGATAACTGCCGTCTCATCAGAAATGAGGAAACCAAAAACGTCCTCAAAACGTTGTTCTCACAATAATCACTGGAACATTGGAAGCACTTATGGGCAGAACAATTATGTAATACAATTAATATATTTATTATTTTATTGACCTTTTATTAATATATATATATATATATATATATATATATATATATATTAGAATTGTTCAAAATGTTGCCCTGTTAGGTCTCGCTGCTGATCACTTTTGTCAGACCGAAGGCTGTCATGTATTTCTGTAATGAAGGCTATATGGAGAACAATGAGTGTGTTTGGGGTATTTGTCATTTTAAGTGGCGTTATTTTTTCAGTGTTGCAGACAGTCTGATTCTCTCTAGCAGCTGCAGTAGCAGTAGTTTGCTGACAGGGGGCAGCTGGACCAGCGGGAATTATTTACATGGAATTTAGCAGATCACAGTTTAGCTCATAGGCTATATATATATATACATGGAGGCTCAAGGAGCCTAAATGTCTGTAATGTCTTAATATCCCTGATGCCTTATTACATTTAACAGATACTATAGTAAACAGGCTAAAGTAAATTAACAGTTAGTTTTTGAGATGGGGTAAACAATTACAATTTCCTATAACACTTAAGCAGCTAAAGCTATGCTGTCTCATGTTTAATTTTACGTTTAAATTTACATTTTGATTAAAATAAATAAGTCTGTTAAAAAACGTATCAGATTTTTACATTTCCGTCTTCCTGTTTCTTTAAGTTGTTGTGTGTTTTAGTTTGCATGTTTACTTATGTATGCTTTTTACAATCTGAAATAAATGCATTCTATGGTGGCCGAGAGAGCTCAACCGGCAGCAAACTTTAGAAAACACATGTAAACAGAAAAAAAAAAATGTTAAACTGCAAATTCTCACAACGCAACCAGACACATAAACACACGCTGCCCACAGACCACAACGGAAATGTTTCAGGGGGACCTCAAAAAGTGATGAACCTATCTGGCTTTTGGTCAGAGCAGAAGAGATGTTGTGGTTGAACTAAAAGGTGAGTTTTTGTGTGTGTGTGTGTGTGTGTGTGTGTGTGTGTTTATTTTAACAACCTGATCATACGGTCTTCTGGATATTATTAGACTAATCTGACAAATTACACACTTAACTGTGAAACATTATTTTAATGCTGTGTTAGCTAGAGTTACTCTCAGATGTGTTCGTCACTGTTTGAGGTCCCCCTGAAACATTTCAGTTGCGGTCTGTGCTGTTTGCAGAGCGTTCGTGTATTTGCAGCGCCTATGTTGTCAAACTGATGAAGATGTTTTCTTAATGTGTTGTCGTTTTTTTCTGTTTGCATGTGTTTTCTCAAGTTTGCAGCGCATTGAGCTCTCTCGGCCACCGTTGTATTACTTTGTTTGGATTGTCTACTTTTACTTCGACTGTAAACAAAAATGACAGCAAACCCTGATACAGTTGCTTTATCTTCTCAATTAAAGCCGTCATACATGGACAGACCAGACAGGGGCGCCATAAATCTATGCTCCTTCAGAAGGGAATCTTGGATGCAGCGGTGGCAGCTGGGGATCTGTGTGTTTTAGCTTACAGACAATGTGAAAAACAATTACATACCCTTGGGCTGGTTCTCAATACATTATTATTATTATTTTTTATTTATTAATTATTATTATTATTTTTTATTTATAACGACTTATATTCATAGCCTACGTTTCATTCTTCTAAACATTTGGATGTGACGTTCATATTGTAAAACGTGTGAATATTCACTCACATATCGGCGAATAAGCAGGTTGGAGAATTATGTCTCTTTCACATTTGCAGTCAGTATTTAATCATTGTTGTGAAGATGACATAAATGACTTGGACTGTGATGGATTTCCTGAAAAGTGGATTGATTTTCCATTCTATACATTTTCTTTCATTAATAAAAGCAATAATAGCTAATAATAGTAGCCTAACAACAACAGCAATAATAAACACTTTCAGGTGTACTTATCATTGCATGAGCTGAAATCGTTCGCTCCAAAGCGCGTTTTGCACCAAGTGTTTAGTTGAATAGGTCCATACTACACCACATAATGTCCTCGCAGTTCAGTGCGTGTGAGTGGGCGAGTGGGGAAGTGGAAGAGGAGGGGTGAGGAAAGGAGGGGGTTCACACACACACACACACACACACACACACACACACACGCACACACACTTGCACAGCCGCACTGCTCTTCCCTGCTCGCGCCGCGTCGCTGGATTTCTTTCCTCGCATCACTCCGTCTCGCATCTCGCCGTGTTTCATACTCGCGCCAAAGAACAAGAAGAGCGGGAAAAGGTGACGCCAGACCGCCGGAGACCCACAGAAAGAGAAAGGAAACTCCGCATCAACATCACCTTTCCAAGATGAGCGAGGTGAGTGAGTGAATCACGGGCTTGTCAATGCAGCAGACGCATCAGTGACTGCAGGTAAGTCTCCTGTAGCTCGGCACTGCCTGCCTCCTTACAGCTTCGCGGGAAAACATATCTCGACAAGTGCGACGACGTGCACGATTGGAACTAAAAACGAGTGTTTGATTTAAAAAGTCGTCTTTAACACACATTACAGCAGCTGTCTTGCACTTTCCGTCGCTGTGCGCATCCCCGCCCCCATCCACCCCATCACCGCATCTCTGAAGCTGCACCGCGTCAGTAAAGTGTGCGGTTCTTTCTCCAAATAAATCACTTTTATTCATCATTTTTCGAGATAACAGTTTTTTTTTCATGGATTTAATTTAGTTTTAAAGGACAAGGAGGATATTTGGAGGGAGTTACTCTATTCTAATTCGAAGATATTACACATTTAAGGAATAAGTTATATTATTGTATCTAGACAGACGTTACTGCTGACACAGTTTGGGGGAAAAAAAGTTGTTGTTTTTTTTGTTTTTTTTCTACATGTATATTTTTAAGTGATATCACAGATCATTTGGTATGATGATGTTTACCTGCATTTCCCTTAGCAACAGAGCAAACACTACATCAGAATATCCCGCGCAATTTCCCGCCGGTTTCATGGCGCGTTCTCTCTGACAACTTGCGCTATTTTTGCGCTATATTTATTTTTATCTCAGATTTTAATTATACATTTACTGGACGGCTATGGTAAATTTCATTAGTCAGTACTGGTATAGAAATCTTGGTTGGAGTGTATTTTGTAGTTATACTGGCTCAACACTACTCTGTTAAGTTAGACCAACCCACACTGTATCAAAACTTACAGCTCTTAGAAAGCGTAAATCTCCCATCCATGACAGAATTTAGATGACTTAAAAAGTATATTGTAGAATGTGGTTCATGTGAGCACTTCTCAAGATGAACAGATGGAAATATAACAGATTGCACTGATTACCCTTCTCTTTGAAATACTCCAGAGGTGTGCTAAAGGAGCTGGTGGTATTTTGACAACGCAATCTGATCAAGATCAACTAAACCATTCTGACTCATAACCCCTTGGCATTTCGTTCCATGAGTTCTCAACATGGCCACATGGCTGTAAGAAGACATTCTGACACTGGCTCAGAGCTATTTCTGATGGTCAGGCCAGGCACATTCAACATTGCTTTGGTGTAAATGACCCAGAATGCTTTTGTCATCACAGGAACGGATTCTCATGTGCGATGGATGCATGTTGTAAGACAATCCATGTTATGTAAAATGAGCAGAGTGGAAAAGTAGAATAGAATAACCGAGATGACAGCAGGCACAAATCACTCCCACAGATTCACCAGTCAGCAGTTTGTCTGACCCTGAAAAAACTAAACAAACAAACAAACACCAATGCCAACTGATATGTTTTTTCTTTCTTTAATGGAACAATGCTAACGCTGATATCTAGAGAGCAAAAAAGGAAAAAAAAAGACTACACTTTTCATACATTTTAAAAAGTGACTAAAAAGATTCATGTTGTAAAACATTTGAGGTCAAAATTGAATAGAAAATTACGTTAATGTCTTAATATTAATCTTAATATTTTCATGTTTTATAGTCGTATTTAGCAGATAGACGTACACGATAAGGTATTAACGAAAGAATATCATGATGAAAGCAACTGAAATTTACTGCATGTCAGAACAAACATTAAATACATTTATGTGTGACGCTATATTATGTTTATCCATTTATATACGGTATGCACGTGGTTACATGTTTACTGCAAAAATAAAGCTGTGATACCACGCACAGCTGAGATCGGATGTGTAGCATATCACTTTACATAAGTATATTGTATGCAGGAAAAGCAGTATACAACTTTTAATAGATGGCCATGCAAAAAAAATAAATAAAAAATAAACGTTGTTTAAATTTTTCAACACTGCAACAATCAAACAGTTAAGATTTGCCATAAAACACCCAAAGCAAGGCATGTCCTGATGTACTGTTATAAACTTTGTGTAATTTATATGCACAGATTAATTGCATCATAAAAAAAGTTGGGATAAGGTACGAAAGCATGAAGTTCGTGACTGCCAGATTGCCAGTCTTTCAGTATATTAGTCAAGTCCAAAGCAAGAAAGCAACACATTACGACAACGTCTCAGATAAAATGATAAACAAAAATGCTTTAGAACAGACCTCATTTTCTTTTCCTTGTAATGTCTGTGGACAGTCTAAAGTGCATATCGCCACCTATTGCACGACACTGGCATGACAGCTGATGAATCACCCATGGATGTGGTTTAAGAGAGCTCGGGACATCCCTAGTAAAAACACACTAAATTTAGACCAGTTGAGTCATATCTGAAAATGTTGTAAAACGTAGAATATCACACAATGATCGTTGGAGAACCAAACTCTATTTGGTGCCGTGAGGGAGTTCTTTGCACTATTTGCACATGAGTGGGTTGCGTCCCAAACAAGTCCAAGCAGTCCTGCCCAGCACCGCAGTATAAGCGGCAGACTCGTTCAGTACAACCTCGTAGAAACGGCCCACCACATGCTGAGCCCTAATAGAGACAATCAGAGAGAGAGAGAGAGAGCGAATGCGACACGTGGCGCAGGAACGTAAAGGGCCTGGAGAAAGAGCCACACACACACGGAAACACTCGAGCAGCGTTTGCATCAACGGCAACCTCAACTTCTGCAGGTTTCCCTGATCTCTCTCGCTCTTCCTCCCCTCTCAACCTACAGCAGCTCCCTGGGGCGGCACTTAAATGCTGCAATCTGTCTCTGTCTCACAGGCTTCTCTCTCTCCCGCTCCCTCCCTCCATCATTTCACCTGTTCTCCAACTGCAGTCCTTACAGAATGAAACAAGACAGATCTTTATTGCCGAATCAGCCGAGAGACGCAGAAAGAGAATAAAGGGGAGGATGTGAAGAGAGAGTCAGTGAATGGACGCGAGGAAGGGTGCGAAGGCGTTAATTGCGTGGGCTGCTTTTCCGCTCCAGTCTTTCTTTCATGCTGTCTGTGACCTTGCTTTTCCCTCCTCCGTCCCCTGAGATTTCTCCCCCCCTCTTCATTTAATTCATCTCGTCTTTCAGCCGCATTTCACCCCAAACGCAGATGTCTGTTTCCTCTCTTACTGCCTTGTGCGGTGCAGCCGCTCCATAGACGTCTCTTCCGCTGTCTTGCTTTTAAATGGGAAGGGAAAGTGCAGGATAAACTCCCATCGCTCCGGGCAGAGAACGGGGGGAAGATAGAGGAGGTGAATATAAACAAACGCATTAGAGGGCTTCACTGCAAATCTCCATCCTACGGTGAACGGCTGCAGTCACATGACGTTATGGCAACGTTGTGGTAATGTTGCTGAGACGTTGATGGAGATTGGCAACTACAACACTGACTCAGTCTCTGACTTCCCGCTCCTTTTCTTGGTACATTTTGTTCCTGGCATGCGTTTCCTCTGCAGAATAGACAATGATAGCTTGAGAGTTCAGATGAGTGACTACTAGAGAGTATTACCATGAGAGATGTAGTGGTACTTTTCAGCCTTCTGATGACATCTCAGTGCTTATTTTGTTAGTATTCTTTAATTTATTTATTCTTTTTGGTATTTAAATCAAAGAAACCTAGGCTTGTGCAGCTTGATATATCCTTTATATATCAGAGAAAACCATATTCTACTCAGAATATCTGTTGCGTTGGCAAGAAGTGTTGCAACTTAAGGGGGTCATGAACTCGGGAACCCATGATTACATAAATTTTTTACATATAAGAGGTCATATCGATCTATAATAACAACCTGTAATATTGTCAACTCAAAACGTTCTTGTTAGTCTAAACACAGTTCGTATTAAAGCCAGTCTGTCGAAACGACAGCTTGTGGAATCTTCTACTTTATGATGTAATAGTGTGGATAAGCACCACCACAGAAGAAGAGTTTGACATAATTACGACACGTGTGCGCTGAAAGTGATTTTCTTCAGGATGAAATGAACTCAAACTTCCATTTTTTTTCACTTCCTGACAAAGACAATGAAATGAAAGTCTGTTTCATCGCTGTCTGTTTAGCTCCGCCCACCAATTTCATATCACTGCCTGTTTGGCCCCACCCACTGATTCGCACAGGTAATGTTTAAGAGAGTGGTGGACGTGTAGGACGTGCAGAAACCTTATGATGAAGATCCGAAGTGAAAAACTGGAGGGTGCTTACAGTATGTCTTTCTATTGCCTTCTTTCTGATCTCTAGGAAAGATTGGATTCATTTTATTTTTGATCAAGTTCCAGACTGTCAGTAAGAACTCGGTCACTTCTAGAGTCTACACTTGACTAAAGAGAGGCGTGCTCATTGCAGGACAGTTGGAGGCACCGGCCATTTGCTCTTAAACTAGACCTATCATTTTCTGTCATTCAGATAAGTGTAATACATCTTTCAGATCTGTAAAGGCTCTACGTTTGTTTGTGTGCACTCACAATAACAACAAAACATTGTCATTTTGTAAAATAATGAAATCAAAAAGGACATACTTTCTGCTGTCTCAGTTTGTGAACCTCAGGGCCGTGCAGAGACATTTCAGGGGGCGGTTGCCCAAAGTTTTACTTAAGGGCAAACATCAGGCTGAATGGCAATATCACATGCCAGACACTTTATTGGATGTTTCTCCGTTGTACTTCTGCCTTCAAGATCCATAAATACAACTCATATAATGGTGTTGGGTCATAAGAATCGAACAGCCCACAAACTCACTTGCAGGGCAATCTCAACAAGTGACACCCCTACACAATAACCAATACACTTTTTTATAAACTGGCTGCAAATGAACCAAACCCACCCAAACTAAATTGAACATCAACACACATAACATCACTAAAACAAAAACCCAACTGTCTTGCTTAAATGACACAAAAATAAGTAAACTCTAAAGAAA
>JAUMHQ010000059.1:28271145-28282747 GCA_032361165.1 Enteromius paludinosus
TTCCTTGAAAATAATTGCACACCTCAGAACGTTCGTCAGCCAATCAGATTCAAGCATTCAACGGCCCCGTAGTATAATCATTAATAATGAACTGGCAACATTGCTGATTTCTCCAATAAAGAATGAGCTAGAGCCATGAAACTCCCTGTGCACATGCTCAGAAGGCCTCTCCTTCTTTCTGGAAGTTAACAGCCACATGCCATCATTCCTTCTGCGAGAACTGAAATTTGAGGTAAAAAAGTATTTTTTTAAAACTGTTCAATCTTTATAGTTATATAGTTTGAATATGCAGTTTATTAGGAACCATGTATCAAAGCTAATGTGTTTGGCTAGCATCGCTAGTTTTAAGATTGGGGACAATTCTTTGCAACTGTCCCTCATGGCAACATAAATTACAATTACATAAAATAGATATAAAATGCAATTCAGGGGTTTGATAAACAACATATATCAATAGCCATGCAAACAGTACGAAAAAACGCTAATTTGGCCATCCTGACAGACACTCCCGAAAAGGAGGCTTTGGAGAGGGAGAAAGCAAAAGCAAAAGAGAAAACTGACAAAGAACACACTGGAAACAAACCAAGGTAGGCTAAAGAAAACCAAGAAAAAAAAGCATACAGAGGACAGTGACTCTGAGAAAGAAGACGATTTTTGCATTGTCTGTTTGGAGAACTACTCCAGACCGAGAGAGGTGAGGTCAGTGCAGGGCATGGGCTCATGAAGGAATGGATGGGGAATTGTGAATACAATGCTATGATTCTTTACTTAAAATAATCCGATTGTGTGCTTTTGGTGGTTCATTCATTACTGCTTGTTACAACAGTAAACTTTAATGTTTTGCCTTTTAAATGTTGTCATTAAGTCAATGAACTCAGTCTCTGGTCTCAAATAAACTAAAAAAAGATTTGAAAAATGTAAAACTTAGATGTGAATTTTATAACCTCAAAAGGATTGTTGCAACTGGCCCTCGGTACTGTTGCAACATTTTTCAGGGTCCATTTAAGTACAAATTACTTCCTTATTATCATATGTACACATTTATGGGCAGGTGGGTGACACGTATGGGTTTAATATATAGTATAGATTTTGTCTTTCTAAAACACTGAGAAACTGAAGGAAATGTAAAAAGTGTTGCAACTGCCCCCACTCTCCCCTACTTGCTTGCATAAAAAGTATTTTAGTACTTCTGATTACACTTAATTTTTACATGGGATGGGACTAGAGCAATGATGATACAAATTCACTGCAATATATCTTCTGATATATCCACATAAAAACCAATAAACAAACAAACAAAACAGCTATTTTAAATGCTAATATTTTACATTATTACTGTGTTTTTACTATCAGCCTTGGTGAGCAGTAGAGACTAAAACGTTAAAAATGGGTATGCATTGTAATGTTTTATGTATGACTGACCATTTAAATCATGGGGAGTGGTTCAAACTGTGGTCTTTTATACTGCATTGTGCCACAGCACTAACAAACCCACATATGCACTTGCACTTGCCAAGCTGGTCAGCGGGGAACAGTTGTTACACTGTAAATCACAGTATGTTTTCTGTAGGATTTCTAATGAAAAGAGCAGCCATTAAAATATTTTTGAGCCAACAGAACAGCTTTCGGAGCCAAGCGGGATCCTGTGAAATTCCACACACTGGGAGGTTGCTTGTGTTGCCAATTTACATCATGATGGGAAATGCTCATTTAATCACCATAACCATACAATGGCAATAATCAATAATCACACAGTGACTAGCACACATTCTTAGGTGATTATAGAATTCATCAAAGCTGAGCTTTTAAAAAACAAAAGAAAACCTGAATTTAAAAAACAGGCTTTATTTGAGTGAGACACTGAAGCCCCGTCCACAGGTGTCTGAAGACACACCCACAGCAAACACAGACCAGAGAGAGAGCATGAGAACAGGTTTCATTCTCACACACCCTTCACAGGCCAGGACGACTTTCAAGGAAACTACGACAAGAGCCTTCATTATGCAGTGTAAGTCTCAATCTCTGCTTATTCAAGTCTCTTCTTGCTTTATCATTCTATATTTAATGACCAACTGAACCGGGGTTGTTTCTGACAAATATTAAGCAAATCAAAGCAGGTAGTCACTTGGATGAAGCCACATGTACTGCCCTTTTGAAATATGCACGTCCAGTGTACTAATAAAAAAACAGTCATTGGCAGATAATATTAGTAAAATAAAAGGCCACTTAAGCGTACTTACAGACACTTAGTTTTCTGAGAATGTATGTCTAAGTACACTTAACAAAATCATTGTCCCTTTGTAGTGCTTTAAAGAAGTACACGTATTTGGATGTTTCGACCAATAATATTAAAGCATATGTAGTGCATTTTATTGTCATTTTAACGGTAGTGTTATGCAATATTAAGCTAATATTTTAAAAGTACTTAATTGCAACATCCTTGCACGACTTGGAATTAATTACAAATATATAAAAAAATACATCACACAAGTTTCAACAGAAATGCCGTTACATTTTAGTTGATAAAGAAGTAAGTCCTGCTTAAGTATGTCAAGAGTTTGATTGTTTTTTGGTATTTATTTGGACACAAGTAAAAGAGCAGACAACAGTCGGTTGTTTGGATTTGAATGCTGTCGAAGTCAAAGAAAAGCCTGTTGTACAGCATTCCTGAGATGACATGGTGACGTCTGCATTGTGCTGTTTGCACGTCCTTCACACATCTGATAAGAAACTGTGACTCTGAGCTTATATAAGCTGTAAATCTGCTGTCTCACTTACTGCTGTTAGTGACCACGGCTGGTGAATCACGACGGATCCTGGGCTTGTCCACCTGTTGCAGTTTTTAATTCTTTTTGAAAGCTTTAATGTGTTCCACTATGAACTTACAAATGTGTTGTGTGAAGGGACTGTCTGAAACAGGTTAGGAGGCATGTCTTACAAAAAGGGACTTTTGTCAGGCCAAGTGCTAGGAACAAGGTTGAGTTCCTTGTTTAGTAATACTTCATTAGGGATATAAACACATAAGTCTCGAAGAAACCACCTGAATGTAGCATTTTCCCTTCCAAGCTAGGCTATAACTCCAGTGAACCTCCACTTTGATTCAGTCTTTATTCAAACACAGCAATTTACAAAAAAAATAAAAAATCTTCTCACAATCTGGAAGCTGAAGTGATTTTCTGAAGGACACAAAAGCACCAGAGAGCTTGAGTAACTCTTCAGATAATGGGCCACCTTCACCTGAAACTAAACATGTGACCTTTGTGTTAACAGCCCACACGCTTAACGCCTACGCTAACACTCCCGATTTAATACCAGGCCTTTCATTATGCTCTGATACCTTCAATTTCGCCTGGAGAGTTAGCTTTCTGCACGCTTTATTCACTATTCAGTGTCATTTATGTTGTTGTTTGTTTTTGTGAATGTTATTTATCTGTTATTGTTTTGTCCTGGATTCTTGTTCAGTGATGGGTGTTCCCAAAAGTCTTTTGAATAGCAGGTGGAACCTGAAAGTCTTTCATTTAATAGCTATTTCCCCATTCACATATATATTTTAAGTAATTTTGGGGTAAAAGAGCACTCTGTGAAAGCCCCAATATGTGTATAAAATCTTTATACATGAATGTACTTTGCACGATTAAAGATTTTACATTTCTTTATTCACACATTTTCTGTCCAATATTCAAATTTTTCCCACAAGTTGCATTCGGGTGGAAATATTCATGTTAGTGCACAAATGAAGAGTAGCCTAAATTTATTTAGTTTTCAAGTTTCAATATCCAATGCACGGCCTGAATTTCCATTTCCATTTTAAAAAGCTTTTCTGAAATATCTAAAAACAGAACTGGCAAATCATCAAAACTGACAATTGTACTTCAAAACTGGACGAACATGATTGCATTAACAATCTTCATGTGTAGTAAGACAAAACTGCTTTCTTGAAACCAAAACCTTCTATCTTCCTGCTCTTTTGCCACTTTTCACTGCCTCTAATCACATCCCTCCCTTAACGGTTCACAGGCCCACAGTCTCCGGGGCGAATCCTGTCGGAGGAGCAGTTCTCCTGCTCCATCTGTCTGGAGGTCTTCGTCGAGCCCGTCTCCACTCCGTGTGGCCACACTTTCTGTAAGGCCTGTCTGCAGGGCTTCTGGAATCACAGCAAGAAGTTCCTTTGCCCCATGTGCAAGAAAACCTTCTCCAGAAAACCAGAGCTCAGCGTCAACTGCGTGCTGGCCGAGATCGCAGAGCAGTTCCAGGGTCTGTCCACCATGTCCTCGCTCGACCGGGCCAACGTCGAGTTTGCCAATTCCCCACAGAAGGACGACGACTGGGGAGACTTTGCCAAAGCGGGAGATGTGCCCTGCGATGCCTGCATCGGCCGGAAGATGAAGGCCATGAAGTCATGTCTGAGCTGCCCGGGTTCGTTTTGCGAAGCTCACCTGAGGCACCATAAGAAGGGCAAGGCGATGAGCTCACACAAGCTTCTGGAGCCTATACACAACCTGGAGGACAAGATGTGCAAGACACACAAACGCCTCCTGGACGCTTACTGCCGAAACGAACATGTGTGCGTGTGTAAGGAGTGCGCAGAGTCCTCGCACAAAGGCCACGATGTTGTGTCCACCGAACGAGAGTGGAAGAAAAAAACGGTGAGTTATTCATACAGCAGCTACAGAAAACAGGCAAAGAACATTTACAGGATCAAAGAACATAACCCCTCTCATTATAATCTGTGAAGCTGTGTATAAATAAAAAAATAAGTCTCATATACTTACATCGCACATACATCAGCACTATGAGGTTTATGACGGAATTTGCGAGAGCTGAATATAGTCAGAAAGCGCTTAAACTGTCTTGCATCAGCCACAGACAATATCACTGACTGTCATCGATACACAAATTTCAAAAACCTTTTTCCCACAAATTGTAAACATAAATCCTGTCTTGTAATGCATGCATAACATTATTAAAAAAGGAAAATAAATAAATAATTCATTTAATGCAATATAAGTTGCATGAATGTTAATGGTAAACACTCTCATACTGTAGCGTAGTTGAGGAACGGACATAGCAAAGTACATCAAAGAAATCTTGTCATTTGGGTCTGCCAGCTGACTTTAAGCATCACAGCATGTCAAATTGACATTATAATCACAATAGATAACTAATGCACATTCCATAAAAAGTGAAATACTGTATGCACGCTTCACAGGCTTGTTCATGAGCCTAAATGAAGATTTGAAGTATAAGGTCATAGGGTGTTACAAAGTACTTCAGACAACTCAAAAATCAAAATGGGTCAGACTAACCTGCTACATAATCACTGAAATTCATTTTGGGAGCTTGGAAACTCAGAAAATGTGATTTGTGCATCTTATTGTTTGGTTCACAGAGTCAGCTCGGAAAGAAGAGGTCAGAACTGAAACATCTGATCAAGGAGCGAGAAAAGAAACTGGAGGAGATCAAGCAGTCCATCAAAGTCCTCAAAGTGAGTCCATTTATACTTTGTGTTGTTTCTTTTTCTGAAAGGCTTGGCCATCTTTGATTATTTTTCTTTGGTCAGCTCTATTAAGAAACAATATTGCTTGGTGTTCCTACTTTCTACCATTTTGGATTTTTGCTAAAAAGCTACTTTTATCAGTCTTCAAACTTCAGAAAATACTAATCAAAAGTGACTAATCTGTAACACATAATGGATGAGAAATTGTAAACTGTAATTGCTGCTTGAAGCTATGTTTATAATGCATGACCAAACAGCACATAAACAATATGTCACAATCATTGTTATAGTTATTGATATTCATATTTATTGATATTGCTGATTTTCAAACAGGTATTAAAGTGCTCTTTGTGATCTCGATTGGGATAAAATGATTTCTAAAAATATCCAGTTACAATTGGAAGGGTCCCAGTACAGACCCAGGCTGATCGTCACATCTACCTTAGACTGCTTTTTGAGAATATCTGTTTACCTTTTGTGTCATCTGACAAAACCAGTAAGAGCACTGCAAATATTTGCCCATGCTGTCACACCCCTGTTTAACTGAGAACATCTCCCTTCAAATGTTGAACAACACCAGCAATGCAGGATTAAAGGAAACAGAAAAAGCCTTTTGTTTTGAACTGGAAATAAATAGATATCTTGCGTTACAGGAAGTATATTTGTCTTAAAGTGGAAACAGGCAGAGTTGACATTTGGGACAAATGACACCAGTATTGACAAATACCTCCCAAAGTGGATCATTTCCATCTGTGCTATTTTATCCTTCCTGTGCGATCGGATTCAGGTTTGTGTCAATGGCATGCAAGGTTAACGTTCCAGTGTTTTTTGCCTGTTCAATAACTGTAAATAGAGTACAGGGCCATCGTGAGTCACATTTAAAAATACAAAGAGGATCCAATTACATAGAGGGTGGAGGGAAACACAGACAGAATACAGGCAAAAATAACTCATTTTAGACTCATTAATGCTTGATTACAGTAATTACTGTAGACAGAGACAGAGTAGTTGGAGCAGGTATGGATGGCGGATGAGCTGAACTGAAGGTGAAGTGTTTGGATCAAGACAGTTCTTCAGCGAGTTGAAGCGGTTCAACCGGTCTGTCCTGTCAAAACACTCGGCTGATGTTCAACATGTTCATGTTAGCATGCGATCTCATGAGTTACTCTGTCCTGGAAAAGTTCTGTGCATTTTCAGGACAGAAAAAAAGTTACCATCATGGTCCTATAAATATCAGCACAGTAGTGATGATGCTCTGTGCTGGGTTTTGGTTCTGGACTAAGTTTGAGTCTCTGATAAATGGTCTGCTATTTACACCAAAAGCAAAACAAATATCTACTTCAAATCTCGTTCACAGACCTACAGTTTTTGATATGAACTCAGCATGACTGAAGTCAAACACTTTTTCACCAAGTAATATCTGTTTGTGAATGAGAAGTGAGCGGTGTTGGGGAAAGTTACTTTTAAATCAATATTCCAATATTGTGTTACTCCTTAAAAGTAACTGATTGCATTACGTAATTACTTTAATGGAAAGTAATGTGTTATCACACCAAGAAAAGAAAGTTCAGCATAGTTCAGTTTGCATTTGACCTGTTCTATTCTTTTTGAGAAATATCTGTTTTTGTGCAGGTGAGATGAGCAAAATGGATGCTTATATTTGGTCTAAAACTATATGTCGCAGCACACACTGATTTCTCCGACCTGGTCTCATTGCATAAACACACCTGGATGCACTTTTTAGTGAGTCACGAAATACGTACCAACAAGCACATATCACTGCAGTTTCCAAAAGAAACCTTTTCAATAAATAATGCATAATTGTAGCACAATTACTTGAAGAATGTCATGTTGTGACATCATCACACATATCCAGCTTCATATCTATGAGTTTTCATAGACAGTAGATTTATTTGGTAGATCACGTAGTACAGGGATGTACTGACGAGGCGAGGAGCTCCGACAGAACAGTTCAGATCTGTGTAAAAGAAAGTTGAAATGGCAGGGTTGCATCAACATGTGATGTTTATAAACAAATTTTGGGAGGAGCATGTGCAGATGATTAACACTGCTGGCTCGTAATTTGTAAATTACGCCAATGCCCAATCAGATCAAGATTTGTCCATAAATACATCCCATACACCCCATCTCCTCTCTACTACCAATTCACTCTTACCACAGGGGAAGCCCTTAGGGATCGGACAGAGCACTGAGCTCTGAACCCTCTCCTCAGTCAGCACACCAAACACGCTTTTCTACACGCTGGTTAAATATTAGTAAGTGCGGACTCATGAAATGCCTTTTAGCACCACTCAGTGGACATTTTTCTCTGAAACTTCGGAGAAACGTGCTGCAAGGCAGATAAAAATAGTGTTGCACAAAAAGTGCACAGAGGTTCATGTTTTTATGAGACAAGGTTGGGTTTCTCTCAACATGGCAACACAAGAATTGTGAGTCAATACAAAAAGTAGCTTGCATTAGTCCTAAATATTTAATAATAATAAAAGTAATGCATTACTTTATTAGTTCTTAAAAAATAATCAGATTAAGTAACACATTACTCGTATTGTGATTTGTACTTGAGAGCAGCAGCACTTCAGTTACAGGTGAGCTGTATAACAGACAGGTGGGGTGTGTAAACCTATCGTCCTCTCTGTGTTCAGGACAGCAGTCAGAAGGAGATCGAGGAGAGCTGGGCGGTGTACGCCGAGCTGCAGCGGCTGCTGGAACAGTCTCAGGCCGATCTGCTGGAGCTCATCACCTCACGACAGAAACAAGCAGAGCAGCAGGCCAAAGATCTGGCGAGCGGCCTGGAGCACGAGCTCAACACCCTGAGGAAGAGGAGCAGCGAGCTGGACGCGCTCGGTCAGACACAAGACAGGGTGCTCTTTCTACAGGTCAGCATTCAAGGTTTCTGTAGTGAACTGGTGTCTGCGTCTGAGCTTTATTAAAGCTAATGCTTCCCTTGCAGTTCCTGCCATCCCTCCCTCCTCCGCCGGAGCCGTCTGATTGGTCGGCGGTGTACGTGAACACAGATCTGTATCTCAGCACCATCAGAAAATCTGTCTGCTCTCTGGTGGACAAATTCCAGCAAGAGGTCAAACGGCTTTATGGGAAAGGTGAAGATCCGTGTCCAACCTTTCCCTGCACTTTCCTTAAATTAAACTGCTAATTTGCATAATCTATGTAACCTTCATGAAGTGTTTTTTTTCCACTTTCAGAACTCAGGAAGCTGCAAAACTACGCAAGTAAGTGCTACTGATATGAGCGTTAGTGACTAACACAGAAGCAGGTCACTATAATGTCCCAGCTGAGTGAATATTTCAGCATATTGTTGAAGATATGAGACACACAAAGTTATATTTAGGTCAGGGTTCAAGCTTCAAGTCAGTCTGTTCCTCTAGAGGGCAACTTTGAGCTCACTGCTGCTGCTTTATAAAGTATTACAGTGATTTATGACAAACTCAGTGTGAAGTAACTGTAGTGATTAAGCAATTGTACTTCATTTCTTAAATTGAGGAAATGTTTCCGAGCCATACCTACAAACCAAAATATTCAGAGCAACCACCCAAAATAGCCCAATATTTACAAAATAATAATAAAATCCTATCCTTAGCAACCACATACAGTAGCAGACCAATAGTAATTACTCATTAACAAGCAGATCACACAATGTATTCACAAAATGACATACTTTACAGGTCATCATGACTTTAAATGTCTTTTTAAAAAAGTATCGTTTTACATTTTACTGAGGGTGAAGGACAAGTGCATCATGCTCTCATATATAATAAAAACAGCCAATACAGTTTTAGTGTAAAAAGCATTTGGTCAGGACTATAATAATCCATGACCATCCATAAAGTATGGATTTATGGACAAACCTGAATTAAACACAGATTATGTAATATAGACAGAATACTTCCAAGGCATTCACGTTGTAGGATATACCAGGCTTAAATCACTACAAAAATGGTTAAAAGTATATCAGCAAAAACAGAGCCTTCTTCAGGACACACATCAACTTCTCAAACAGGTATTCTCAAACTAGTGTTAATTATTGAATCATCAAAGACAGCAGGATATATTTGTAGAATTGACTACAAAAACTAGAAAAAAAAAAAAA
The DNA here is from genome assembly GCA_032361165.1 of Enteromius paludinosus. NCBI lineage: Eukaryota > Metazoa > Chordata > Actinopteri > Cypriniformes > Cyprinidae > Enteromius > Enteromius paludinosus. The sequence continues at coordinate 28,280,769 of JAUMHQ010000059.1, forward strand.
TAAAAAAAAAAAAACTTCTTCATTAACTCCTGGGGACTTAAGGCTCTTGTTCTAGAAGCTGTTTCTGTCTATTTCCAATCACAGATTATGTCACGTCTGAGAAATTATACTCAAAACATAAAAAAATCAGCTGATAATGAATGTAATGATAACTATAATATCTAAAGAGCAACACTATTTTTGTTTTCTTTTTCTTTTTTTTAAACACAGTTCAATGAAATGTTAATTTTGAATCAGGACTAATGCAGGACTGATCTCTGTCTGGTTCTGTAGGTGAGGTGATCTTGGATCCTTCCACAGCTCAGCGTGATCTCTGTCTGTCCGAGGACGGCCGTCAGGTGCGCTACGAAGAGCAGCGGAAGGGCTCCATGCATTCGGACGCTCCGCGCCGCTTCAGCCCAGCGCTGTTCGTCCTGGCGCGTGAGGGCCTTTCCTCCGGCAGACACTACTGGGAGGTAGACATGGGACACAAGACAGCTTGGACCGTCGGAGTGGCTCGCGGGTCAGTGAGACGCAAAGGAGAGATCCGCCTCAGTCCAGAGGGAGGCTTCTGGTGTTTGTGGCTGAAGAGCGGAGAAGTGAAAGCTCTTACTGGCAGCAGAGTTCCTCTGAATCTCACCGCTCTGCCTCAGAAGCTGGGCATCTTTCTGGACTACGAAGCTGGTCAGGTGTCCTTCTATGATGTGAAGACACGCTCTCACCTCTACACCTTCACTGATGCCTTCACTGAGAGCCTCTACCCCATTTTCAGCCCTTGCATCAATCAGGACGGAAAGAACCCCGGACCTCTGGTCATCACTGCTGTTAAACATAGCTGAGGTGACAAACTCACTCCAGTGCATTTTCTAAAAGACTGTTACAACACTGAAGACTCTTTGGACTCTGGAAAAAATGCTTTTTCATTGCTGTTCTTTCTGTGAATCTTACAACACATTATATTGGTAGGCATATAGTGTACAAAGTGTTGCCATTACAGATTTGACCAAAACTTACAAAAACGAAAACTTTACTAAAACAGCACAGAGAGATACAAGTGTGGCTGGAATGAACACAAGCATTGACTAGAGAGACAACAAAGCTTCAAAATCCGTTTCCATTCCAAATTGCCTGAAAAACCGCCTCATGCGAGTATATTAACTTTTTTGCGAAATATTTTACATTTGTGCAATTTGAAGGGTACTAGATACGTGGCACATATGCACTACCGTGAAAATGTTTGGTGTCAATAATAAAGAAATTAAGTCTTATTCAGCAAGGATGTGTTAAACTGATCAAAAATGAGAGTAAATGTATAATGTTACAAAAAATTATATATATATTATAAATGAAGGTTATTTTTTCAAATTTCTATTCTAGCAACACTGATACTGTATTGATCAGTAATGTTCATTGAGCTGCAAATCTTCATTTGAATGATTTATATTTTAAATATTTCACTGTTTTACTGAATTTTAGATTAAATAAATGCAACCTTGATGAGCATGACCTTAATGACAACTTCTTTTTGATCAGATTTATCAGATTTATTTATTCCTATTTGTTGCTTCCTATATATTTGCATTTTACATTTTGTTCGTGTTTGAAATGCAATGAAAAAGGCTTTGAATTTATGGACACCAAACATTTGAACGGTTGTACACTTTAACTCTGTTACTGTTGATGTGAATGTTAAGATTCAGCATTTTTTATCCTTTCAATCGAAGCATAGAACTTGCTAAAATCCGCACTATAACTCAATCAATCATACATTTAAATTTGTTTTACTCAGTGATAAAATGTTATGATATGAGCTGAATGTGTAGTTGTGATGTAACAATATGTATAAGCTCAGTTGAAATGAACTGTATAGATCAGATCATCTGAGTTAATTTGTATAACCAGGGTGCCATAATGTTTGGATACAGGTGTTTATTGTAATGAGTTTATTTTCAGAACTTTTTAATAAAATCCATAATATCAACTTGCCATTCCATGTTATG
>JAUMHQ010000059.1:28282789-28297551 GCA_032361165.1 Enteromius paludinosus
TAATTGCATAATTGTTAAATAAAAGCAACTTGAGTGAGTAAGTGGTTAATATGTCCTGAAGCTGTATGTAAAAGTGAAACTAGGCTATGGAGGAGGGGTGAGGGGATATTTCAGGGTAACGGGGGTTTCAGCTGTCCCGCATGTCACTGCTGTCCAGACCAGGACGGTCATTGTGGCCAGAGGCATTCGACTACAACAGACTGCTGGTGAGTCCCTTTAAAACACTGTAACTCAAGTCAAAAATGTTAGTGAAGATGTTTGAAGGAATCACATGTTCTGCTTGTCATTTCAGCAAATACATAGCCAAGATGTGTATACAGTACAATTATTTGTTTGCTAATGAAATCATGCACAAAACATCTTCTGTTGCCAGATAATATTGCTGAATAATTATTGCCAAGTCTGCAAAAATGTGTTTAATAATCAGCCTACTCAAAACGAGTAGACTAAATGGTGCTATGGATCCAAAAAGAAGCATGAGCCTGGGAAGCCTTGTATTTTTGGAGTGATGTTAATCTTTGGTCCTATGAATAGCCAGGCTTTACATATTCCTGAAGTCTTTCTGTGTCGAAGACTGCTGCGTGTTGCTAAGAGCACAAGGCCGTGAGCCAACAGGCAGATTGCTAATTAAATCCAAATGACTTTGTATATTTAGCACACTGCAAAGCTGGCAATAATGCCACCAAGTATGTTTAAAAAAGGACTGGATAATTCATGTTTTTTTTAAGGATCTTGTTCTAATTTTGTTTTGGTTTTATGGGATAAAGTCAACATGAGTTTAAAGCTGATTACTTTCTTAAGAAATATTCCTGGTATTGTGCAGCATTCATCATCCACACTACTCTATTTTAATCTCTGGAAGGTCCCTGAATTATAGAGTAGGTAATGCAGCCTTTAAAAAACTTGTTGATCATCTTGAGCCTGAAAACTGCATTTAAGCCCTGCTCCATTCTAACATAAAACATCCTCACAATATAACCAATTCCTGATGGATAATCTTCAATTCCAACTTATTTGATTCCATTTTTGTCATAACATCAATATGTTTTGCTCTTAGATACAACGCATTATGGAAGTAAAATTGGCTGTGAATTCAGGTTCGTGTTGACTTCAATAATCTATAAGTGTTTTTCACTACTGTTGTTTACTGGTCACCTCTATGTTTGTCTGTGGGGTTTACAACCAATTAAATGTGTTAATACAGTAGCTTGTGACTAAACCTCATAACTCTATTGGATTTTTAATCAGGTATAGCACCACCCCACATCAATATTAAATGCAATGCATGGGTAAAAATATTTTCTTCACTGAAGACACGCTTTGTTCATATATAGGTTAATGCTTTCTTCAGTCGTTAGAGCACCTCTTTTTGAGATCAGGGGAGTGAGGTTTACTTGCACAGCACCTACCCGCTGGCCTCCGTTATGTGTGTGTGAATTGTTCAAAGTTGGAAGTCTGCATTTGCTTGCAGGGCACATGATTATTTGTCTGTATGTACAGGAATGGCATCTCCCACCAGCATGTTAGCAGAGGAGCAGGTGCACTGTTCCATCTGTCTGGATGTGTTTACAAATCCTGTCTCTATACCTTGTGGACACAATTTCTGCATGGCCTGCATTGGCAGCTACTGGAAATCCAGTGCCCTCTTCATGTGTCCAATGTGCAAAAAGACTTTCTTCAAACAGCCAGACATCAGCATCAACACAGTGCTAAGGGAAATCGCTGAGAAGTTTAAGGAAATGAAAACCAACCCAGTTGCAAACCTTCAGAAGACAATGCAACCGAACCCAGGACAGAGCCCTGTGGAACTCCCCACAGAAATGCCTGAACTGATTCCTCCGAGTGGACCGTGGGCCCAGGTGGTGTCCTGTGATGTGTGCACTGGCCCTCAGCAACAGGCAGTAAAGTCTTGCTTGGTGTGTTTGACATCTTACTGTGAGGAGCACTTGAAGACTCACACGTCCCGCTTCACCAAACACAAGCTGATCGAACCTGTGCAGAACCTGGAGGACCGTATGTGTAAGAAGCACGAGAGGTTACTGGAGTTATTCTGTAAGAAGGATCAGACCATAGTGTGTGTGCTGTGCACAGAGATGGACCACAGGGCACATTACACTGTTCCTGTTGAACGAGAGTGGGCCGAGAAAAAGGTAAACACACCACTTGTTGTGACAACAGCTGTTTATGGTGGCCACTTTTCATATTTTGTCCACCACATATAATGACCAAATGGATGACACTAAAGTGCTTTTATTTACATTATAACTCGTAGGGTGTACTGGACAGACAATTACTAATTCACTGATAAACATAACACACTCAATGTGCAATATACATAGTGCTGACACATTAGTGCAAAATCCCAGTCAATGTTAAGCAACAGCACATGTCTGTTGAATATTCCCAGTTCATATATAAATAATTGTATGTGCGCCTAAAATCCTCACGCAGAATCAGACACAGTCAGACATCTCAGAAAATAAAGGTTGTTGTAGGCAGAACTGGGCAGCAGCAAGACCCTAGGGTAGCTGAGGTTAACTTAACTTATAATGTGCCAATTTCAACTAATATGCAATTTTGCATCATTACTGTATAAATTACAAAATATTGTATTTTCTACAAAGTGTACAGATTCAAAAATAGTTAACAAAATAGTAACAAAATAGTTTAACACAATACATTGTGATTGACAGGCTTTGTTGAGGAAAACTGAAGCTGAAGTTCAGCAGATGATACAGGAGCGTCTGAAGAAAGTTGATGATATCAAACACTCCATAGAGTTAAACAAGGTACAGTAAGTCTTACCGTTTATGTTTGGCTCACCTGAAGTGCTTCAGCTGAGTTAACATGTACAGATGTTAGCCTTTCCTTTCATCAGTGTGGTGATCCATGTGAATGAAGGTACAGTTTGACTTATTGAACACAACTAGATTAAACAAACATCGACATAAATGTTATGAAATGCAGACATTCAACAAAGCCAGTGCTAAATATCTTTGAGTGAGAAAAGGCAGTCTCTATTTTATTGTTTTATTTTATGCATTTATTGGTCTGCATTGATAAGTGTGCCTCTCTGTCTGATCACAGACCAGCACTCAGAGAGAAGTCGAGGACAGTATGCAGGTGTTTGCAGACCTGATCCAAGCGATCCAGAAAGCCCAGGCCGAACTGGTCCTGGATATCGAGGAGAAACAGAGGAAGACAGAGAGCTGGGCCAACGGACAAATACAAGAACTAGAGCAGGAAATAGATGTTCTGAAGCTGAGGAACACAGAGTTAGAGTATCTCTCACACACTGAAGACCACATTCACTTCCTGCAGGTGGAGCATTTTTACCTATCGTTTTTTAATAAAAAAAAATTAAGTAAAAAAAAAAAATATATATATATATATAAATTATTATTATTTTTTTTTTACTTAATTTTTTATATTTATATATATATATATATATATATACTTGTATAGTGTTAAAAACTGGTAAAAAATGTTTTAAGATTAAGAATAGCCACCACATTCAAAGGACTATTTAAAGGAGGTTTTATTCATAGTCTGCTTCTTTAATGTTCACTGTCCTCTCCTTCAGAACTTTCCATCATTAATGTCTCACCCACCTACTAAAGACTGGTCTGAGACCTGTGTGTATGCGGATCCATGTGTGGGCACCACCAGAAGAGCTGTGCTCAAACTAGAGGAGACTCTTACTGAAGAAGTAGAAAAACTTGCAGAAAAAGGTAAGAACTTGCACATCACTGTCTCTGCCCTGATAATGTTTATTTATTGATTAATTACTTCTTTTCTTGTGATGAACAGAGCTGAGGAGGGTTCAGAAGTACTCAGGTATGTTTGATCTGTCATTCATCTTTAGGCCAGTCTAGTGTGTTTATCTCGTCCTGGTAGGTTGGTTTCTCGCTCACGTGTCTGCTGTATGTTCCCTATGAAGGGGACATCATGTTTGACCCAGACACAGCGAACCCCTGGCTGCAGCTGTCGGAGGACGGCCATCAGATGCGTCATCTGGGCTCGTGGCAGGATCTGGCGGACACACCAGAGCGTTTCGACACAGTGGTGATCGCATTCGGCCGTGAGGGGCTTTCCTCGGGACGCCGGTACTGGGAAGTCCAGGTGGGCGAGAAGGACGACTGGTACATCGGTGTGGCCCGGGCATCCGTCAACAGAAAAGGTCGTATTTCTGTGAGCACGGCTCATGGGTACTGGGCTCTGGCCATGAAGAAAGGCCAGGAATACCGCGTGTCCTCCTCTCCACCCCTGCTGCTGTCCATTGATCCCAAGCTGAAGAGAGTTGGTGTCTATGTGGACTATGAAGAAGGACAGGTGTCGTTCTACGACGTACTCAACAAAAGTCACATCTACACCTTCATGGACTCGTTCAGAGAGAAACTCTTCCCGTTTTTCTACCTCTACTGCTGCGACAAGGCCTCAGACACCATGATGATCTGTCCTGTTCAGGAGACCTCTCAAACTAAACAGTGCTGAAGCGTGACTCTGCAGTACATTACTGTTTCTGTATGTGCACTCGGGAGCTGCTTTCTGTGTTTTTTTTTTTATTTATTATGTGTGACCTTGGAGCACAAAAGCAGACGAAAGTACAGGTGAGCACAGGCGTATTTGTAGCAGCTTCAGTTGGACAACATTAAAGGCAATTTCTCAATATTTTAGATGTTTTTTTGTACCCTCAGATTCCAGATTTTAAATCAGCTGTATCTCAGTCAGAAATGGTCCTATCCCGACAAACCATACATCTATGTGTGATGATGCATAAAAATCTAAACTTTAAGGAATTGACCCTTAAGACTGTTTTTGTGGTCCTGGGTCACATATGGATATTTCTACAAAGAAAAGTTTGTCAGTTTTATTGGATGATCACTCAAGAGGAAACAACCAAACCATACAAAACGGAAAATTGAAATACATATGAAATATAATATGTAGTGAAATACAACTGTAATCTACATGTCAATCAGCGCAAGTGTATACGTTATATATATATAATTAAAAAATAAGTCACACTTTATATTAGGTGGCTCTAACCGAACTCACAGAAACAAGAGTGTACTTATTGTGTTCATTATTGTATTGCAAACACATTTGCTTCTGTTGAGGTGGGTTACGGGTAAGGTTTGGGACAGGTTTGATGGTGTGGGTAGGTTAAGAGTGGGTTAAGGTGTAAGGTCAATAGTGTAAGTATAAACGTAAATACATAAATTAATTAAAGATGTAATTACATATAGGGATTTTTCAAAAATATACCTGTGAGCACAACAGAAAAACACGTATCATTAATGGATTAATTTAATTAATTTAACATGTGTAAAAAATTATTCATTTAAATGAAAGTACATGCTACTTAATGCCACCTAATATTAAGTATGACCAAAGATTTTAATAAACATGTGCATGAGCACAGATGTTTCTACAAAAATGTAATCCGTTGTATTGCATGACCATGTGAGCAATTATGATAAACAAACAAGCAAAGCATACAAAACAAATGAATAAGTATAATCCGTTTACACATTTTTACTTGTATGTGAATAACTGAAAATGGAAATAAACATGAAAATCAGTGCAATCGGTTTATCAGACCCATATTCACACATCTAGGTATTTGTCACGCCCCTGCACCGTTTGTTGTTGGTTTTCTCCATGTGCTCAGTGAGACCTAGTTTCTGTTAATTGTCTATTATGTTCAGGTGTGCCTTCCTTGTTTGTTCTAATTGCCTTCCCTTTATAAGTTCTCCTCAGTTCTGTTTAGTTTGTCGGTTCATTGTATTGTATTGTAAGTCTATGAGTTCGTGTGTTCTTTCATTTTGCCTACCTGCCAGTATATCACCTTTGTGAGTATTAAAAGAACTGTTGTTTGAAGAGTTTGAATCTCTGCTCGTCCTTCCCGCACCAGGACCGTTACAGTATTAAACTACCAATGTGAATAACACAATCATTTCTATATCATTTTATTATATAATAATATCAAAGTATAACTTTTGGATGAGATTTTGGCAAAACTGGTCAAATTTTAAAGAAGATATGAATTAAATGTGGAGGATGTGCTTAAAACAATATTAATTGAAATCCAAGATAATGGACGGTTAGAATGGATAGCCTTAGACACCGTGTGTAAGACAATAATGAAATAGATAAATATTTGAGTGCATATTCAAGACCGCAGTTTAAGGGTTTCCCCCAAAACTTCCGGTTTCATCCATTTTCTATTTATTAAACGGATATTATGACCAGTAGATGGTGCTGTCATCAAACGTATCAAGTTGTTGCTGGGATTTAGACTCATTTCTTGCTTAGCCTTAGCAGTAACTTCATAATTTATTTATTTATTCATTTTTCCCCACTAAAACAGTGTTTCAGAAAAACTTGATCATCATCTGTGTACACGAGCAGTAATTATTGTGCACTTACTACGTGAAGTATGATGTGAAATGGAAATGCCGCCTTTTGCAGTGATAACAGGGAGTCTGTGCATCAGGCTTATACTGACAGGATATTTTGCACTGTAATACATGTTTAGCAACACGACACACTGCAAGCATCTGCATTTAACACTGTTGAAGGAAATAGTCCTCACCCGTGACATCTTTAGGCATGTTTTGTCACTACAGCAGGGTTAACAGCTCAAAAGCTGTCTATGATGTATGAAAAGATGAATGAATGAATTACTTACAAGAGTAGATTAATATTTTTTTACCAGAAGTGTATATATTATCATATTAATTCTTAGAGAAGTTGTATTAATTATGATAAACATTCATTGATTTTACTTTGAAAATAATGCTAAAATGCATGACTTCTTTTTATGGTTAACAGTTTATAGTGTAGTATAGTCATTCTGGGTGCTGTGATTTTATATTAGCAGTGTATCATTATGATAGGTGAGGCAGATGGTAAAATTACGTTTCTTTGCTGGCTCTGTCCAGGATCAACAAAACACACTGATCTGTGAACTTTCGACTGAACTGAACTGTGAATGTGTTGTAATATCTCAAATGACTTGACCCTGATACGAGTTCTACCCAGAATCCATCATTCTGCTCCTGCGGCTGCCACAACATAACTCTGTGAGGAGTGTCTAGGCTAGGCTGACTCATCAGTAGATTGTGTCTTGAAGTCTTTAGAAACACTCAAGTGCTGACATTTCAAACGCTTTCATCTTATGAATAATTGTCTTTTTTTTTCCTCAGAGTTTTTTCAGACGTGACAGATGTTTTCCCCCCATAAAGATATTAAACTCAAGCCTTCATTTCAGAAAGTGACTAATGTAAGCAGTTAGAATTTAAAGTAATTATTTTTTTCTGAGCATGCTTAGCACTCCTCTCTCGAGCGAGCACACACTTCCATTCACTCGTCTGTCCTGCTCTCAGCACGTGATTTACACACAACAAACAATTTGAAAGATGAGAAGATCTTAAGTTGTTCACTAGTGGGTGGAGAGACAAGCGCTTAATATAAGGGTGAGGGGAATGCATAACTGCACTTCAAAATATAGTATATTACAATAGAATACAGATTTTTGTAATATTACTTCACATTACTGTTTTTCTGTACCTTATCAAATAAAGTGTTTTTTTTTTCTTTCTTTTTTTTAATGCAGTAACTACATAAATGCTGTTTGATAGGTTTATTGACATTTCACAGTAGTCTGTTAACATTCACATGAATATACATATAGATAGATAGATAGATAGATTCATTGAACATGTTTAATAAAAAAAAATATTATAAAGAATAAAAAAAGACTTAAAAAGATTCCTTTTTAGCAAATAATTGGAGAAATCACATTTAAAGAGACAGTACCCTGTTTATTTAAATATCCATAAAAATATATAAAATTTGTTAATGCCACACAATATAATAATAATTTAATTTAATTTCAAATTTATTTTTCACTTCAAAATGTGTTTTCTTTTTAATCTACACACAGATAATGTTAAACCCAGTCTCACGACCAATTTGCACAATATTTGTCTAAAACCCCATGGCAGGCAGGTTTAGGAGCGGGGTTAGGTGAAGGCCATTCGTACAAGTTCATACGAATTAGCCATATGAATATTCATACAAATTTCCATAAGATCAGCCCTCACTTTCACACAGAGATGTTGCTTTGATTAACAGGACAAATGACCAGCGGTCTTGAGTTGTTCCCGTCTCTGTTGGGATGAGGGTTGAAGTAGGGACGGACGGCTTCGTTAAAGCTGCACTGAGTGAACGTGTAAATATGTGACAGAGCGTCCATATCATAGAAGGAGACCAGAGCCTCCTCGAAGTCCACAAACACTCCCAGCTTCTGGGGTCTGGTCATCAGCTGGAACTGGACTGGAGGGTCTGCAAAAGCTCCGTACATGCTTTGACCGCAGAGCGTGATGGCCCAGTAACCCTCGCTGGGTTTGTAGGACACTCTGCCCTTCCGGTTCGCTCCATCTCGCATCACCCCCAGCTCCCAGCCCACCTTATTCCCCACCTCCACCACCCAGAAGGCTCTTCCCGAAGTGATGCAGGGTTTTCCCAGCACTCCCCCGACCTGGTCGAACTGTTGCGGGCCGCCCGGGATGTCGTGAGTCGCGCTGGTGCCCCGCACCTCTTTACCGTCTTCAGACACCTCCAAGTGCGGATGCGCCGTTTCTACATCCAGAGTCATGTTTACTGTGCAAAGACCAGGCTCTCAGTCACTACATGTTTGAAAGATGCGTGAACATGCAACATGAAGAACTAGTTCAGAAATTGTTCCTACACATACCTGAGAAGCTGTGAATCCTTCTGATTTCTGTAAAAAAGAAAAGATAACATCAAATCAAATCGAATTTGCCTCGATACATGAGTACAGTTGTTCATATTGTATTACAAAACACTAATTGCTATGAAGGGTGGATACGGGAAAGGTTAGGGACAGGTTTTGTGGTATGGGTAGGTTTATGGGTGGTTAAGGTCAATTAAGGAAGGGTTAAGGTAATTACAGAAAGCATTATTATAAATTAGCCTACTTAGGAATTTTTAAGAATATGAGTACAATGTAAAAACATGCTAGTGCAATGCACCAATGATTAACTTAAATGTAGGAACACAGTATAAGGACACCTAATATAAAGTGGGACCAATATCTCTGATATAGTCACGCCCCTGCACTGTTTGTTGTTGGTTTTCTCCATGTGCTCAGTGTGACCTAGTTTCTGTTAATTGTCTATTATGTTCAGGTGTGCCTTCCTTGTTTGTACTAATTGCCTTCCCTTTATAAGTTCTCCTCAGTTCTCTGTAGTTTGTCGGTTCATTGTATTGTATTGTATGTCTACGAGTTCATGTGTGTTCCTTCATTTTGTCTACCTGCTTGTATATCACCTTTGTGAGTATTAAAAGAACTGTTATTTGAAGAGTTTGAATCTCTGCTCGTCCTTCCCGCACCAGGACCGTTACAGATAAACACCTGCTTAGTAACCTTATTCATAAACAATGAAATGTTTCTGTAAAGTAGCCTACATTAAATTATACATCAGATACTGTCATATCAAAAGAACAAGATCTCAGGTTTTATTCTTGGATGTGCACATTGTGTTTGAGTGTGCACTTTAAACTGCAAAAGTGTATTTCAAAATTGCACTTGCATGTAAAATATTATATAACTAAAAAAAAAAAGGCTACTTAAGTGACTTTAAGACAGACACGTTCATGACTGTTTCTCAAGTACACTTTTAAAAGATGTGACCTTTTTGATAATGTAACGTTGAAGGTTTTACTTTAAAATGCATGCTTCAAAAGTTTCAAAAGCATTAAAGTATATTTTAGTTCATCATCAATTCTTGTCAGTACATTCTTAACCATATTTCACAGACAATGTGAAAATTTATACATGTTTTAATTGTAAAACATGTATACACACACTATATACACACACACACACAAACAGAAAAAAAAAACATATTTAGTACATACGTCCAGTAATGTATATACTTCTATATATTGTACATATATTTATTACTTTTAGATTAGCCATTTTTTTATATTTTTTTCTTGTTTACGTTATTGTATTTTGCACAACTCTGTTGCTTGAGAAGCTCGCACACAAGAATTTCACTCACATGTACTGTACCAGTGTACCTGCACCTGTGACGTGACAATAAAAGTGATTTGATTTGACAATAAATGTGATTACGAAATTACACAAAGATGTACTTAAGTCTTAACTTAACTGAAATGTTTAACCCAACTGTTGATAAAGCAACCCAATCGCTGGGTTTGTCCATATATTACCCAGCACTGGTTTTATACTCTCTCTAAAGATTTGCGGAAGTTTCATGCAGACTCTCAGATATGATCACTCACCAACAGTGCAGAGTTTATCAAGATCCGTCTTAATCTCATCCATTAACTCTTTCATTGTGTTTCTCATTGTGCCAAAGTTTAACTCCGTGTCAATGGAAAGTGTCCAGTCATCTGCTGGCTCAGCTGGCACGACCGGATTGGACTGAGTAAGGACAAAACACACTAAACATTTAGGAAATATACAGTATTAGAATTGTTATTTCTAAAATTGTTAGTCAGGTTTAACTAACCTGGATGAAGATGATGTCGTCTTCCTCATTCTTTGCTTGATTCAAAGACTCAATGGCCTCTTTGTACTTGAGGATGTCTTTTTGTATTTGTTGTGTCTTTTCGTCCATCTCTTTCTCCAAACACCTCCTCCCGTCCTCCAGAGGAGCGAGCAGCATCCTCTCTTTTTCCCTCAGCTTCTCCATCAGTGCCACAAACACCTCGTGTATCTCCTGCTGCTCCTTCACCAGCTGAGCCTGAGGAACAGACGCATGTTGGACAAAAATTGATACATCTTCTCGATCTACTCCACTCCAATCAGACTGGATAATTTCTTTGGGTCAGGATTGATATTAAATCTAATTAGAGCTAACAGCAAGTAACATAAATAAAAATCAGAAAGGTTGCATTGACAACGAGTCTGTTTATGGGAGACATCTTTGCATAATTTGCATAATAACACCTGCTGAAGTATAGATTTGTCAAAGACTAAAATGTTATGTACCCTGCTATGATTATGTAAGTGTGTCATGCGTCGTGCTGTGTTTGCTTTTTGTCTTTGTGTCGTTTGCTGAATGAGGCAGGGTTTGCATTGCAAATCAGATCTTTATCTTTTCCTTGTTGTTTGTGGAAACTAGATTTTCTTATCTCTTAATATTCATCCAACTGCTTTACCAATTTAGTGTCTCTATATCACCTATGCATGTGGATTGTGGAGGAGACCCAACTGAAACACTAATTGACCTCCTGGTTCAAAATCATATGTGAAATATTATGCAATTATGCTGAAGTTGCTTAGTTGAACCTTGGTTGAAGATGAAGTTATGATTTGAATACCTTTCTTTAAGTTACATATTTTTTATTGTACGTACCTGGTATTGTGCAGCTGCTTCCTTGAGCTCCTTTAGTTTGTCTTCCCTCTTATTGATCATCCTTTCTATCATTTCAATATTGTTTTGCTGCATGACCTGTACACACACACACACACATGCTAAGCAATTCAATTATTATTCAGTCAATTCAAATAAAATCTCAGTATCACCCCATAGCATTCCTGTCAAAACACAAAACATCCTGAGGGTGAAACATTGGGGGTAGACGTTTACAGAAGTGTAATTTGAGCATTTACTCAAATTTAACTACAGTATGAAACGTCTGGTCCCACACAATGGAATATTTTGGATCATGAAAATCATCCCACAACCAGTCCATTCTTTAAAATGTTTACATAAAAAAGGGGGAAAATGGTAGGGGTGTCCTCCAATAGTCGACGATACGATTCGAGGAGCCTGATTCGACTCCCAATCTCACAGTCGAATATTCGCTGGGTGGTATGATCATACCATTTTACTATATCTGGGGTGCTCAGTGTCTGATATTACATACAACTACCGGTTTTATGTAACAAAGTTAAATGCATTGATATTTATCTGACTTAACTGAATTGTTTTTTGTTCTTTTTGGGGCACATTTTGAACAGAAGACTGATCTGTGTGGTTTCCCGGCAGGTTTAGGTTCTCACCTCTCTCCTCTCCCTCTCTGTCTCCACAGGTATCACATCTGAACCCATCTTCACACACAAGGTGCAGATGCAGCACTCGTCACGTCTGCAGAAGAGCTCCAGAGGTCTGCCGTGAATATTGCACACTCTCTGATCCAGCTTCTCCACTGGACTCACCAGCTTGTGGCTTTTGAATCTCGCCATAGACTGGTGAGGCTTCAGGTGTTCATCGCAGAAGGAGAGCATACAGATCAGGCAGGACTTCACGGCTTTGTATGTGAGATGTTCGCTGCAGACGTTGCATGGAATGGCATCTTTCTCTCCACAGAAGAGGTCCATGTTGGGTAGCTGAGTCTGGAGAAACTCTTGCAGCAGGGCTTCCATGGCTTTGTTGACCGTTGGTTTGGTGCTCACAGGCTCCTGACAGATAGGGCACTGCGGCTCGGACATGCTGATGTGCTTGTCCAGACAGCCCTGGCAGAAGGTGTGTCCACAGGCGGTGGAGACCGGATCTGTCAGCAGGTTCTTGCAGATGGGGCAGTCAAGGTGGCGAGAGATGTCCACAGGTGTAGCCATTGTGGTTGTGTTGGCTGTTAAACTTGCAGGTCGACTGAAGAACTGCATCAAGAAAAGTAACAATGAAACTAAAATTATGAACCCAAGCATGATATTTTGAATTTGATCAATGATCACAAGATAGATTCTAGCTACTGTATACAGGCCACCAGGACACCACACAGACTTTATTAAAGAGATGTTTTTCTAACTGAGTTAGTACTGGCTGCAGATAAAGTCTTAGTTGCTGGTGATTTTAATATCCATGTTGATAAAGAAAAAGATGCGTTAGGATCTGCTTTCTTAGATATTCTGAACTCTGTTGGGGTTAGACCGCACGTATCAGGATCTACTCATTGTCGAAATCATACTCTAGATTTAGTACTGTCTCATGGAATTGATGTTAATGGTGTTGAGGTTAGATTATTGTAATGTTTTATTGGGTGGTTGTTCTGCACGCATGATAAACTTTACTAGAGTTTTACTAGAGTCCTTGCTAGAACCAGGAAGTATGAGCATATTAGCCCGGTTCTGTCAACACTGTTGTCCTACACTGACCCTACACCTAAACCTACCCCTCACAGAAAACTATGAGCATTTAATATGTTTTTTAAGCTTTTGGATTACAGGGAGACTGAAAATGTCCTCATAAATCACATTCATATTGTAATACCGGTCATACCCATGTCATCATACACATTTGTGTCCTCATAAACCACATAAACATGCGCACACACACACACACACACACACACACAAGAATGTAGAATGCACTACAGGTTATTGTTGGATGGCATCTTACCACAGCACCCATGGAGTGAGAGGCTGAAAAAAACATCAAGACGAATCATAAAGGTGTGTCAAAAAGACATTTAATGTGCATAAAAACAGCCACTTAACCCTTACTCTTGTGCTATTGATGCTGCATTTTGACAATCCCATGAAACCCACTTCTTTTCACACTTTTTTTAATGTTGAGAAATTGGAGTCATGTTTTCTCTGCTCAGGAATAACCTGAGAGATGAATGATGGGTGTTTCCTAATTTTCTAGGTTTAAATCAAATTCAAAAGATTCACACTTTTTTCACGATCCAACAATATTATCATATATTTTGCATGAGTGGTGAATTAGAAAAGTACAAACATGATTGGACGAATCATAACCAGGTAACATACAGAAGTTTGATACTTTTTAATACGATAGTAAAAACAATAGAATGAGAAAAAGTGACGCTTCCCTTTGCAGACACCGCTAATGATCAGGAGAGATGAGCAGAAATCAGACTTACCTTCACGGAGGTGTCAGTGATGGATGCTTCTCTTCAGTGTCTCATTTCTGCTTCTCTCCTTCTATTTATGTACAATAGAGTTTCATTTTCTCACAACCTCTCCCCACTGCCATTAACTTTCATTATTTGAAAAAGAAACCCCTCCCAGATGTTTTACACAAATTTAAATAATTTGCTCGGGGTGTGTGCATCACACCTGATTTAGTAAACCAGAAGCACCTCATAACCAGAATGCATCAATGATATTCACTCTCTTCACATCCTTTGTTTGTTACTGTATTTTACTGTCAGTTGACTAAACGTTTGTCTCAGACACAACCTGTTTTATGCTTGTTTTGTTATATTATAATCACTCCAAGTCCTTGTTCATGTTTATTAAATGGAGCAGTTCTTCAGCATTTCTTCCTTTGATTTGAACAGATCATACAGGTTTGGAAGAACACAAGTGTTACAGGTGTGGCATCAAACTAAACATGTTGTTTCAGCATTGTGTCATTTCAATGCATGAAGTGAAAGTGAAAATGAATGAGAAGCTTCTGGGGAAATAAAACTAATGAGGAAAGTGAAAATGAGTGAGAGATGAAAATATATTTGTCAAAGTAACGCTGCTGTAATTCTGTTTTTTTTTTTCTTCTAATAAGTAAAACTAAAAAGGCAATGACCTTGATGCTGTGAGACCTTATGCTAATTTAGAAATGGATCCAAGGAATCTAAGAGAGCATTTTTGTAGCAGGAGCTGAACAGAGCATGCATTTATTGATTTCTAGCCTGAGTCGATCCTGTTCGGTTAATTTGGTTACCCTTTCAGTCGAATCACTTCGACGTTACAGTATGGGAACTCGCCAGAGAGCCCAATTGCCTTTGGCTTT